>NTPY01000824.1:689848-716031 GCA_002922825.1 Brachionus calyciflorus
TTGAAACCTTTCCTTTCCTGAGAAAGGAAAGGAAAAGAAGAGGAATAGTCGAAGAAGAGTCGAGGAAGAGGAAAGGAAAAGAAACGTACAAGTTAGTTTTAATTTGTACTGTATAATCCGATTTTCTGACTCTTTAAATATTTATTTTATTTTATTATGTCCTAGCTGAGGCCGATCGCCGACTACTTAAATAAATGTCTCACAATGGAGACACTGAAAGAAAGAAAAAAAACCACAACATCGTTAGTAGTTTTAAATAAACATGGTAGTATTCGAAAACCATTAGGTAAGAATTAATAAATACATAATTATGAAGAACGAATTTTCAAATTCAAATTTCGCTTTTTTATCGGGAATCAACTTTTTTTAATATTTAAAATTTTTTTATAAACACTTCCTTCATAACTGACATTTAAAAAAATATTTTTTAATAATCTTTTAGAAAAAAATTCCTTAAATCAATAGACTATAATTTTTTTCAATGTTTTACTATAGATTCATCTTACTTTTTTTTAATTTTCTAGAAGAACTAAAAGTGGACACTGCTTCTTAGCTTGTTAATTACTCCAATGCTCTGCCAACCCAAAGATCACTTATTGTTATTCTTTAATTTATACTTAATACGTAAATAAACAAGATAATACGTTCAAAAATAAAAATTTTGTTTGATCTGAGTTCATAAAGTACATCATTTGGTAAGGGAATATGGTAAAATGTTTATTTTTTAGAATTAAAAGAGAGATTTAATTTAAGTTTATTTATTAAAAGTTAATATAAGATTGGCATATAATATTCATAACATTTTAAGTATTTATTTCTAAAAAAAATAAGAAGAAAACAAAACAAATTCACAAGAAAGAATAGTCAAAAAAAAATTTTACATTTTCATCAAAAAATAAAATTAATCAACAAAACTTAAAAGCTAAGTAAAAATGTTCATACTAATTCTAAGTAATTAAGGGCTTGCCATTTTTAGGCTATTAGGACTTAGACCACACGAACCAGTTGTTGCTATTAATCCGCTTGAATTCGAAATTGTATTTGATTGTGAAGTTTGTTGTTGCTGTTGTTGTTGTTTACTTGTCTTTGTATTTATACCAGCAACTATCATGGAGAGTTTATTCAAACTTGATGCCGAATTTGCTTCTGTTTTTACTTGAAATTGAAAAAAACAATATAAATAATTAAGAAATAAGAATTGATTTATCAATTTTTTCTTCAAATAAAAAACAGTTGTATTAGTTTCGAAAAAATAAAATAAAACATGAATTCGTATTTGATTTGTTAAAATAATATATCGAAAATATCATTCAAAAAATAAGCTCCAATAAATAAAAGATAAAAATTCGTTTTTTGAACCAATTGTATTTTTTTATATTTAAGATAAAACGAATCTTATCTCAATTATCTCAAATTTATAATTACAAAAAAAATCCTTGAATAAATATCTTAAAAATTAACGTCCCTGATTTCCTAGTTTGTACGCCTCAAGGTTAACTTGAATATATTTTCGACCATTTTTCCTTAATACAATTCTGAACTTGACTTTAAAATAATTTGAAACAAACCAAAAAATTAAAAAAATATATTTCTACTTAATAAAATTTTAAATCTTAAATGAATACTTCAAATTTAGTTATTTGAAAATATTTTTGAATTTATTTTTCAAGCTTATCTAATCATTATAAGCGACGTTCAAAATTTTCTGAAAAAAATTTTTCATGACATGTGCATTTCAAATACAGCCAGACCTCAATTTTGTTAACTATCTCTGCAACGTTCAAAATGTTAACAAAATCAAATTTTACCAAATTCTTGAATAAAATTAATGTTGTCCTCAAATTAGTCAATAAAACCGATTTGACCAAAATTTAAAACCTTTTCAATAATAATTGGAAAATACATCATATTGTAAATAATAAACTTCTCTATCTTTTGAAACCATAAGCTACCAATGTAATTTCAGAATTTATTTTAAAGTTGATGGTATCAAAAAATAGAGAATTTCAATCTCTAAAATTCGATATATTTTTCGAGTTTTTTTTTAACTTTAGGTCGGAAATTTTGACCAAACCGGTAACATACAATTGCTAATCACTAATACAAATTGTGATTAATTTTGTCTCTAAAAGTTTTTGTTTATTTACTACCTAAAAACAACTAAAATCTCGTTTTAAACAGGCCTTTAAGAAACCTTTTAAAGTTTTTTTTCAAAAGAATTTTTTTTTTCAAAAACTTTGTTTTCAATTTGAAATATTTTCTTTTTTCTTTTCTTTTGAAAGCAGTTACCAGGAAAATAATTTTAAAACTTACCTAAATAAGGTGGATATTGTTCATCGTATATCTTTGAATTCGAATCAACTGGCTGTAAATTATTACTCTATTTATTTAAAAATTTTAAGTAAAAAAGATAAAACAAATTTTTTTTATTTTTAAATTAAAATTACATCAGATGAGTTTGATCCATTATCTTCAGATAAATAAGAACTACTATTAGCTGAATTAATTGAGTTATAATATTGAGATGTTTTAAATAAAAATCGCGATGAATTTTGTTGATTTTGACCATTTTTATTGGACAAATTCGAACTGCCACCCCCTGGTGAGTTTTTTAATAATTCTTCTAAATTCTCAATGTATTCAATTGCATTTCTAAGTATTTCAACTTTTGGTAAACGTTGGTTCGGATTGGGACATGTTCTTTTTTTCAAATGTTCAAATGCTTCATTAACCTTACGCAATCTTCGTCTCTCTCTCATAGTAGCTTGTTTACGTCTATCCGGAGTTGATGTCTTTTTTTTGCATACTTTACATGCCCATGTTAGACACTTACGTCCCGTTTGATTGGCTGTACATACAGGTGTTCCATTGACATAATCAGTTGATGAACTCTGTGAATCCATAGACACTGAGAGCTTATCAACATCATCTGATTTGAATGCTAATTTTTTTGTATTATCTGTTTTAGAATTAGTTTCACTACTATTATCAGCAAATGGTTCCTTATGTTTTAATTTTTTTGATTTAATTTTTGGATTTTCATCGCTATTTGGAACTTTTTCTGTCAAGTTTAGAAATTTTTTATTCTCATTATTATTTAATGTCCATGAATTAGTGTCGTATCTTTGATTTAGAAAATACTCATTTGAATAATTCATAGTTTCCGGGTACTCGTTATTATAAAAATTAGAAAACATTAAATTTGTATCAACTGTTTGATGATTGGGATAGACTTGTTGGTACTGGGAAAAATTTGAATTTAATGAATATGATTCAGAATTAGTTGTAAACGTGTCGTTCAAAGTGGTGTATGTACCCAATGATGGTTGAAAGTCTTGACCACGAATTTTCAAACTGGAATATTCAGTCATCATTTTTTTTTAATTTTAAAATACAAAATATTTTAGAAAAAAAAAATTTTTTTGTTTGTTTTTCGACTTTTTATAACTTTGCCAAAGTTTAGTAAAAAAGCATTACTACTTTATAAAATATATATTTATTTTCTAAATAAAATAAAAATAAAGATACAATTTATTTGTAATTAGAACTATTTGCAATCGCTAAGCAATAATAAAAGTAATGATGACTTAAATTTATTATCGTTTATAAGGTATAGATAACTTCTGAATTTCATATTTAACAAAAATAAATAAAAAATTAATTATGACTTAAAGACTTCTTAATATTCCTCTTGGCAACGAACGGTAAGATATCTTCTTTTTGTTTTTTAATGTTCATTATTTTCTCTCAAAATCAAAATTTATTTGTTTTATCAGAAAAAAATTTGGTTGGTTGGAAGTTAATTTTTTTTAAGTAGTGCTTTAGAAACGATAATAAATCAACCAAACGAAATTCGACTAAAAACGATAAAAATTTTATAAGAAAATTAAAATTCTATCTATCTGCTTAAAATTTTATGTTATTTACCTAAAAAAAAAAGATGATTGGCAATAGCATGTGTTATGCTTTATTCAGTTTCGTTCTTTTTTTTTCTTAAATGGAATCATTAATAAAATAATGCAAATAAATTTTTTTTCTTGCTGAGGATTATTTAGAGCAATAAAAAAACAAGAAGAAGTAGAAAAAGAGATTTCTTATTTTTTGTTTTGCTTAAAACTAATGAAAAGTTAATGACATTAATTAATTTGATCCATTTATTATCATTTAAATGAAAATAAAATTTAAAGGAGTCTAGCTATTAAATTTGGCATTATTTTAAAAAATAGATAGATTTTTCATAATTTCTTTATGAGTCTGTAAGTGTCTTCTACTCTTTTTTAAAAATTTTTGAAAAAAAAATATTCTATACATTAACAAAATCGATTATTAAATTTTAAATTAAAAATTTCTAATAAAATGGAATATTTGATGTAACCTTAAATCAAATCCTTAATTCTTATTTTGAGTTTGCTTTATTATTTTTTAAAAATAAACTTGAATTTTATAAACCCCGGTGGACCAAAAAAAAATGTGAAAAAATTGAAAGAATTATTTATCTATTCATTCATAAAATTGAGTTTCGACTTTTGAACCGATATTTTTATTAAAAAAAATTAAACTGATTTAATATAGGATACTAATTAAAACACTCTGACTTCGATTTTGTTAACTGTCTCGGTAACGTCTCAAATGTCCAAGGTCTGACTGTATTAGATGCCCTAAATCTCGAATCCTAACAATAGCTTTTTATCAGTGTATTGATCCAATATTTCATATCGTGCGTATATCTGTTATTAATTTTGAATTTCCTAAATTTTTAGGACCAAGAATGACGGTACCGTAAACACCCGATAGATATACCATCGTACAAATCTGAAATTTTAGATTTGTCCCCACGATTTTATCATTGCAATAAAGTCTTTGGCTTCAAAAAAAGGGGTGCTACTTTAAAAAAAAACGGTACAATTATCGAAAGTTTACGGTAAAACTTTATTTTGTTAAAAACCGATTTACCATCCACGATATGTTTCCACTCATTTAACTACTGGTCAAGTAAGAGCAAACTAATAAAAGTTTTGGATATCTTTAAATGATTTTTGATTGTTTTTTTTGAAATTTGACAGTATTTAAAATTTCTTAAAACAATCTGTATTTTATTGGCTGTTGAAATGAGTTATGCAAACTTACAACAACAACAAAAAAGATAAATCTAAAAAAGCTTTTGATGAGAAATATATTTTAGAATAGTTTATAAAATGGTAAAAGATGCCATAACCATCGAAACAAATTAAAATTAATATCAAATCAAATATTTTCAATTTTCACCAAACTACTTAAAATTAAAAAAAATTGAAAAAGTCTGAAAAATTAACAGTGAATTAAGCAACTTAATTCTGTATTAGTTCATTTATGGAAGTACAAAAAAAAAACCCAAATTCAAAGAAGCGTAAAAAAAGGACTCTGATTTTTTAATGTTTCTAAATGTAGCATATCATGTTAATAAAAAAAAAATTTGTTAAAGATAATTTTAATTATGTTTAAATTTATCTTTTCTTTTGACCGTAATTTTTATTTAAGAGTATTTTAATTTTTTTTATGTTGTTGTTGGACTGAGCATTTCTAATAATTATTCTTATTGGAATTGAACAAAACAAAAAATCTTTGATACCGTAACAAAAATCCCTTGGTATTACTCAAAAGAGAAAAAAAAAAGATCAATTCGTCATGGAAGATTACATTATCATATGGCATTTAAAATTAAAAAAAGAAAACTTATTTTTTTTTTTGATCTTTTCTTATCGATGTTCGAAAATCTTAAAAATATTATTTTATTTCTCTAAATTTGATATTCTTTTATGAAAAAAAAATATTAAAATACCTGTTAATGTGTAAGCGATCAATCTTTTTTTTTCTTATTTAAAAGGAATTATTTCCCTGAATAATTGAATCTTTTAAGAAGATAGCGATTATTAATTTAAGCTTGAAATTCTGTTTTATTTCAAAATTTTATTTTTTAACCGGACTATTAAGTCATAAAATTTTAAGTAATCATATAAAAAAAGTCTATAACATGAAGCAGGAGAATTTTTCATATTTTTTGTTTAAACTAAAGCTTGTTTTATGTTCAAGTTTTTTTTTTTTTGTTACTTGCAGGCTTAAGAAGTTGCTTAAAGAAGTAAATCACGAAAATGTTATCAAAAATAATCTCAGTTTTTAAAATCATTAAGAATTCAGATAGAATCGAATACAAACGAGTTGAAATTATTAAACTATTAAAATTGAATATTTTTTTGTTTTTTTTTTCAATGCATTTTATCTTATAATAAAATCTTTACGAGAACCGCTAATCGATTCATTTATAATCTGATATGCTGATGTTGATTTCAATTTAAACTCAAATTGCACCTAATTCTCTATTTTACACGCGAAAGAAAATTTATTTTATTTATTCATTTATATCTAATTCTGAGGTCGATCACTTTCTTAAAGTTCTGTTCAATGAGGCGACTTGAATGTTAAGAAAAAAAATTTAATATAAAAGTCGAAATAAAATATATCCTGGATTGCTGCTAGAAATTTTCAAGGCTGTTCAGAATTCTTGTTAATTGCTCCATTGTTTTAAACTGCGAGTGTAATTTTATCCATTTTAAAAGACTCCTAGAAATCAAGTGTTTTGTCATGCATTTACGACTAAATTTTTCTCCGGATATTTTTAAAGAAAAGGGTCTATCTTACAAACACACAACTGTGTTTTATTAGCACACGCCTTATCTGACAAACACACACGCAAAACCTGAACCTTAACACAATATTAACAGCACACAGGCCTTCCATTTTTTATTTTACAAGAAAATATTTTTAAAAAAATTGGAACATACAATTTGTGTGATTTTAAATTATAATAAACCACCAACTATAAGACTTATGTGGTAAATTTTCGAAAATGTCCTTTTTTTAAGCTAAATTATGATCATAGATTTTCCATTTTATATAATATTTGCTGGTAAAAGTTGAATATTCGTTGAATTTAGACATGGAATTGAATTCAATTTTTCTTCGAATTCTGATTAATTATTTATTATTAATTTTTGATCAATGTATTGAACTATTGTGGTACAAAAGATTATTTATTTGAATAATAAAAATTATGGTTCTAGATTCTTACAAAAAATTAATGTTATGTTTTAAAAAATATATATTTGAAAATTTTCGTCAGAATAAATCTAAAATGGTCCAATATTTGAGCTCAAAAACTCAGTTGTTAGTAAATTTTGACTTTCTGAAATAATAGCTTCTTTCTATTGAAAAAAATTTTAAATTTTAATTAAATTAAATTTAGTTATTTCCGTATTTACTTGAAATTAGCAATTTATCAATTCATCTAATGAATTTTTCCAAATGACAGATTTTTTCCTCATAAAATTACTAAAATCGAAGAGAAAATTGTAGTTTTTTAAATCAATTTACTATATAATTCAAATTATTTTTAATTGTGAGTAAACACAGTTACAGTAAGGGACGTTCACAGGTGCACTTCATGAAGGTTCATGAACCTTCCCAGCGAGCTTAAATTCCCCAAACTTTCAACGCTTCCTGCGAATTCCTGCGAATTCACCACAATTAAAAACGGATTAATAAAAAACTTGTGCGAATTCCCACGAATTCCCATGAATTCACCTTAATTTTTTTCAAATCTATATTTAACTTTGGTGAATTCGCACGAATTCGCATGAATTCGCAGGAAGCGTTGAAAGTGTGGGGAATTTAAGTTCGCTGGGAAGGTTCATGAACCTTCATGAAGTGCACCTGTAAATGTCCCTTACTGTATCTAATTGGCCAAAGAGTGAGTTTTTTCTTGGTTCCTATGCAATGGTTGTAAATGCTTTGTAAAAGCCCGTGCAATGCCGAAAAATGGCATAAGTGATGTAAAATCACTAAGTTTGGTGAAATATTTTGATTTTTAAAGATGACGTCATTCATTTTGAAATTACAACGTCATTTTGATTTTGAAATTACTACTTTATGGGATAAATGTTTTTTTTTTACCAAAACCAAACATCATATTACGTCATAAGGCGCTTGGCGTAAAAATCAAAATATTTCACCAAACTTCGTCATTTTCGAAATTGCGTCAAATGACGTGATATGACGGGCCTTTTCCAGTACTGATCTAAAGTTTTTACGCATTTTCGTATGACGCTAAATTTATGGATTTTAGATTTTGATAATCTTGAACATAAATGTTAAAAAAAAAATGCTTATTTAATTTTTGTGAAATTACTTTGAAGAAATTTAGCCTTTTAAACCATCTTTTTCTGATATTTTCAATTTTAAAATTAATTTAAAATCGATTGTAGCAATAAGTAAGTTTGCTTTGAATTGCATTTTATTAAATCATTAAAAAAAGCCAAAAATAATAATTTTTTTTTAACTTAGATAACTTAATTTTGTTGAAGGCATTTCAAGCCTCTTGAAGAAGGCTTAGCATCCTTCTTTTGGCAAATAAAAGCGATGATTAATTGTTTTCATAAAATTAAGATTGAAAAATTCATAAAGTGAAAAAAAAAACTTTTGGTCGGAAAAAAAGCCGTGAGCGTACTGTGATAAGTTAAGAGTTTCATTCATGAATATTCCATGTTTTTTTTTTATTCACCAAATTTCACAAGGCAAAAGTTTTTGTAGTGTTTTTTACTCATATTTTTAAAGTATATTTTTTAAAGCAATATGAAATCAAAAATTTATCAGATATTTTTAGTCTAACAAGTAATTTCTATCCGAATTTTTCAATTTATTTATTCAATTTAATTGACTTGTACTTGAAGTTTTAATTCACTTCCTTCAATGCATAAATGAGAATCATAAATATTTAAAAAAATTTTCTTTTATAAATAAAATTCCAACTTTGCTGTTTTTTGAACATTTTTTTGCAATTTCAAATGCAAACTTAAATTTAATTTGTATAAATATACTCGCACTATTTTTCAAATATAATAATTTTCTTAAAGTCTTATATAGCTTGCAAGCAAGTAAGTAAGCTTAAATTTTGAAATCATTTGAAATTAATATACATTACTGTAAAAAAAATCTTAAGCAAAAAAAAAATTTTAAAATATATACTATAGCAACTTGAAGATATTTGGAACACACTAACATAACACATTCAAAAATTAAAAAAAAAAAAAAAAACTCACATATAAAAAAAAGTAAGATATACACTCAGGTTTTTATATATATATACTTATATTCTTGTATCCCTATACAGAAAATTGAAAAAATAAAAAAAAAACATATTAATTGAAATTTTAAAATTTTCAAAAAAAAAAGAATAAAATGAATATTTATTTTGTAATTCTCCTTTAAGTCGTCTTGTTAAATTAACCCGAAAATAAATTAAAATTAAAAAGAAAAATTCGATCCCGTTTTTCCTTATTTTTTTCAATCTCTCTTTTGGTGTTCATGAATAATTTCCTCCATTTTTGTTTTTTTTGCTGTCTCTCTCTTTCTAATCAATTCTCATTTTGAAATGTTATGTAATTAAATTGATTTTAATTCTTCATAGAAATTTTAAAATTTAAGGTTTTTTTACGACTAATTACTTTGGAAAAAAAAATTGTACAGTATGAGTCAAAATGCACCACGTAATATAAAAGGCAATCAAAATAAAACTGCCTCAAATACAAAACAAACAAGTACACAGAATAAATTAAATGACAAAAATGCGGAGACTACACAAGTCGCTAAAAATACTCAAGTACAAAAAGATCCAAATCGTGTAGCTGAATCGCTGAAACCAACTCAAGAACAAATGAGAATGGCGAGTCTTTTAGCAGTTCGAACAGAAGATCCTCATTTGAACGATAAAATAAAACAAGTTCTTGAGGTATGTCCGACAATGAGTCAAGACGACGCCCTAATGGTTCTCCATGACAATGATTATGATATTAATCGTGTAATGGAGTTTTTATTTGAGGGCGGTGATGTTAATCAAGACTGGAAAACAGCAGGTACTCGAACAACAAAAGCAAAACCAACAACAGAAACAGAACCAGAAGTAGTAGAGACACAAAAACCGCAACAAAACCAATCAGAAACGGAAAAACCTCATCAAAGAAATAAAGAAAATCGTAGACAAAATAGACCACGACAATCAAATGATAATCAAAATTATAGAAAACCTCGTTCTATGGATAGAAAAACAAATAAACAAACATATGAAAATCAAGAAGGAGCAGAGACAACTACTAATCTAGAAGAGAATTTGAATAATTTAGATTTGAACAATCATCAAGAAAATAACGAAGAGCATTCACCAAGACAAAATAGAGGTGGAAATAACATGAGGGGTAATTATAGCCGTGGTCGAGGTCGAGGTGGCTTTAGAGGTGCTAATCGCGGCGGTGGTCGTGGTGGTTACCGAGAAGGAAATCGAAGTACTGGTCGAAATGATCGACGTGAACCAAGACGACCACAAAACGAATTTGTCAATTCAAATTTAAAAAATACTATAGATCAAATAGAAGATGTTAATAATGTACACATTCCAATTTCAGATTCAAATGAAAATAGTAATTTGAGAGATATTGGAACATGGAGTAACGAACAGGTTAGTAGAGGTAAAAAAAAGTTAAATGGACAAAATAATCAAATGGACGAATGGGATAAAGAAGAGGAATGGCAAGGTGATTTGACAAAGACTCAAATATTTACTGCTAGTACTCAAAAGAAAGACTTTAGCGAGGTTGTTACACAACAAGATGATTTTCCAATAGGACATTTTAATGCAGAAGAGGCAACACAAAAAATAAAAAAAGCTGTTGGTATTGGTGGACCATCAACAACAGCACCAATTTCAGCTCAAACAGTCACACAAGTTGAAAGTGTTGAAACACAAAAAGTGTCAAAACAAAACCTTGTAAAAATACCTCCAAGTGCTAAGCCACTCCCACCGCCAACAACTAAGATTCCGAAATCAGCTGTCATTATGCCAGATGGTTCGACTTCGAATTCAATTAATTTTAAATTAGATTTACAGTTTGGTATTGATTTAGATGATCAATTAGTTAAAAGTAATAAATTAGTGCCACCAGTGCAAACACAACAACAAGTATCACCAGTACAACAACAACAACAAAAAAGTTTAAATCAAAATTTTAAACAAGTTGAGAATGCACCAGTTATTCCTGTTTCTGTACAAAAACCAATCCAACAAGCTCAGCAACAACAACAACAACAATCTCAACAAAGTGTAAATAAACAACAATATGTTATTCAATTACAAAATCAAAATATTCAGCATCAACAAAACCAACCAGCACAACCACAGCGTCAACAATTTCAAAATAAAGAAACATCTGCTACACAATTGCTAAATATTTCACCTCAAAATAAACCACAGCAACATACACAACCACAACATCATCAACAACAACAACAACAAGTATTAGCTCAATTACAACAAATACAAACAAATCATCAAACGAGTCAATCAAATATACCCCCACAAAAAGTAACACCAAACGCAAATCCAACATCAACAACCCCAGGTGCTAGTATCCCGCCACCACCAGGCGTCGGTTTAGTAAATCCAAACAATTTAGTAAATCCGAATAATCCTTATTTAATTGGTTTACCATTTGTAAGTAACAATCTACTTTATTATTACTGTAAATCATTCAGATACTTAATTTTAAGTTTAATGCCCTTAAGTCTTAAATATTAACAGTCTTGATAATATAAAGACAAAGCTAGTGTAATTTTTCCTCAAAAAAAATTTTAAAATAATTGAGAATTCTCACTTCGAAAAGTTTCTAGATAAAAATATACAGAAAATGTCAGTAAGGGATCCGTAGAATTAATTTTATCTTAAATGAAAATATTAAAATTACCGAAAGTCATGATGACCGATTGGTTCTAGACGTCAAATGAATTACAGTGTATCCCCGATTTTATGAACCTCCGGTGTAAAGCATAACTTTATTCACAAAATCGAGAGATCATAAAATCAGAAACTAATTTACATATATTTACATAAGTTTGAGTTCAAAATGTTGAAGTTTTTTTACTTTATAAATTCGAAGATACATAGAATCGAGGATATACTGTATTATTTTGATTTAATTAGCGAACATATTTCAGATAAAGCTCCGGGTGTATAAGGGTCCAACATGCAAAGAAAAAAAAATCAAAACAAAAAAAGCAAATTTTCGTAAACGAATCTCAAATTTGAAGTTATTTTTTTATGAAATCAGTTGGTATTCTTTTGATTTTAATACTTTAATGATAATTTAAATTGATAAATTAGTTACTATTGAAAAAGTCTACAAGGCTTTTATTTAATTCAAATTTAATTATTAAAAAAATTTAATACATTATTAGAATATGATTGCAGCAATAGTTTTTAAATCAAATATTAATTATTATTTAAAAATTTTTTCAATAAATAGAGTCAAAATTTTCCATATTTCGATCAATCACAACTGGACGCAAATAATTTAATTCAAATGTATAATCACTTAGCCAACATGCCACCACCAGGGGTCGGTGCACCAGGAGCTGGATCAGCACCACAATATCCAATATCAGATTCTAAATTTCAACGAAATGACGTAACGGGTACAAATACACCATTGAATTCAGCAAATGTAGCTGCTCAACTAAATCAGCAACAACAACAACAACCACCAATTAATCTAATTCCAAATTTAAATAATTATCCATTCTTTTTTCACAATTATCCATATCCAAATTTATTTATGCAAATTCCAAATGGTACGCAAGCAGCACCAGGCGCACCAAATCAACCACCACCACCACAATTCACTAATAAACCACCATACACACAAAACTTTCAAAATAGTCAAGAAGATTATACAAATTTCACAACTCAACCAGGTTCTCAAATGAAAACTTCTAGTTCAAATTTGAGTAATGTAAATGAAATGATGAAAAATGATAAATCTCAAACACCAGGATATCATGCACCTACACCACCAAATAATTTTCAAAATCCATTATTAACCCAACAAGGTCAACATCCAAGTATGAGCGGTAATCAAACCGGACCGCAACAAATGGCTTATATAACATCAATGATGGGAGCTCATGCCGGTAATATGGTACATCCTGGTATGCAGGTAGAGTAGTACTTTTAATCCAAATCAAAAAAATAAATAATTTATTTATAATAAAAGTTTTATTAAAATAAAAAGGATAATTTAAATAGAAATGTTGGTAATAATGGTACAAACAATTTGAAACAATCAATACAAAAATCAAATTATCCAGGAAGTTCGTGGAGTCAATAAAAATATATAAAAAATATATTAAGTCTTTTTTTAATTGAATTTTAAAAAAATATCAGAAAATAATTTTGAAAAAAAAATATCGCCACCTTTTACACATTAAGATTTCATGATGAATATATTTATTTTTTTTTGTTTTTAGAGTCCGTTTTTTTCCGTAAAAATCTAAAAAAATATATATATTTTTTTTAAATTTAAATCATTTTTTTTGTCCTTTTATTTCTTTTTTTTTTGTTTACAAAACAGAAATATTAAATAAAAATCGTTTTTTAAAAACTAACTGGCTGTGTAATTTCGTTTTTTTTTCAATCTCTTTCTCGTTTCTAATAATAAACCAAAATGAAAAAGTAACCAAAGTTTTAACTCCGTTTATTATCCTTTTTCAAGTTTAGTGAGTTTAGGAGCATTATCCCGTCCGAAAAAAAAAATTTTAAGATTTTAAATTTTTTTTGTATTCGTTTTTAGTGGACTTGTAGTATTAGGAAATTTCGGAGCAAAATTTTTTTTATTTTTTTTTTCTTCAATAACTTTTTTTTTGTTTGATTTTTATTATTAAGTATTTATTACCGTTTTAATTTTAAAGCTGTATTTCTTGAGATTTTATTTTTATTTTTGAATTATTCAAAATAAAATATTTAAAATAAATTAAAAGTTGATTCGTTTCTTTTTTAAATTTTTCTTTTATTAGCGAAACTGGTCAATTTCAAAAGCAAGAAAACTTATTTATTTGAATTCTTACTGAAGAAGAAGATCAAAACGAATCAAATTTTAGTCAAGTCGACTAAAAATTAGTTGAGTTAAATTTTTTCCCCGGAAATTCTTGAAAAAAATAACTTACTGTCCCTCTCTTTTTGTCAATTTTTGAAATCGTTACGAGAAATTCGCCTCGTCAAAAAAATATTATACAGTAACTAACTTTTACGATTTTTTTCATCGACTCTTCTTCAACTTTTCTTTTCTCAGACAAAGAAAAGTTTGAAAAAAATAAGCTATAAAATATTAGTTTTTATTGATTGTTTTCATCTGAGGAAGAGGAGGAAGAGTTGAAGAAGAATCGAAGAACAAAATCCGTAAAAGTTAGTTTCAATTTGTACTGTAAAAGAAACGATATAAAGTTTTCAAAATAACGAAGCATTTTAGAGTCAACAAAAAAATTATAAAAGCAAATTTAAATTTTATAAAATATTTAAAAATAGCGATTAAAATCTTTAAAATTTTTTGACTCAAAAATGCTCTCTTTTTTTGAAACCTTGCCTAATAAAAAAAACATAAGGTACATGGAGTATTTTGAGTTTAGAAATCAAATTTTTTTACTTCTTATAAGGAAGATTTATAAAGGACATGCACATAAATAAAAAGCTGATTGACAATAGATCACTATTTTGTGGTTAACTAAAACTAATAGAAAACGCCAATCACTAAAAAGTAAGGTTAAATGCATGAATTATATTTGTGAACGTTTATTAGGATTGGTCTGGTCTTTTTGGTCAAACAAAAGTTACCCAAGTTTCCTTAAAATTCACAAGAATTCAGCAAAATTCACCGAAGAAAATTTATTATAAGTAATAATTAGTGAAAATGTACTTTATATTTTTAGACAGTTTAGTTCCCCAAATCATAAACCGTAGTTACAGAGCCTTCTTTTTTTTATTTTTAAATTTTTAGTTCAGATAATTAAATTTTTTAACAATATGTTTCTCAAGAATTGTAGAGAAACTGATTATCTTTAATTAAAAATATAAATCATTGAGATAGGTAAAGTCAGAGGGAGTTTGTTAGACTTGAAATTTATGAGTAAGATTGGTTTTTATTTTAATTAAAAAGATTGGTTTTTCAGATTAAAAAGAGAGTCACAAATAATATGTCAAAAAAGTCACTAAAAACAAAAAATCCAAGTGGATATTTTACAATTTTTTGTTAAAAAAAAATTGTATTTTTTGTTAAAAAAAAATTGTATTTTTTGTGTTTCTTCTTTGTTTTAATTCCCGAATACAGAATGCTTGAACTTAAAAAAAGCCCTTAATTAAAAAAATGACTTTACTGGAGCTCAATAAAATTTTTAAGAAAATTATTTCCATAATCAATGGTCATCGCGGGGAAAATATTAAGCTTAGCGCTTGGGTAGAATTGGGGAAACTTTCGAAATCAAACTTATCATTAATCATCTCAATAATATTTTTAATTTTTGTTCATAATCTGTTTTTGCCGGTGACTCCAAAACTGAAAACTAATGGTATTTGATTACTTTTAATCCTAAAAATTTTTTGTAAAAAACGATTTGAATATATCCATAAAGAAATAAATTCAAACTAAACCTTCATACTTAGAGTAAAAAAGAATTGGAAGAATTTATAGAGATTTATATCAATTAATTTATTAAAATTTTTATTTAGAAATTTTCAATTTCAAATTATTTTTAAAAAATTAGAACAAAAAAAAATGTATAAGGTTACTAAATATCCATAAAAAAAATAAACAAAATCAAGTTTAAACAGAATGATCTGTTAGATTTTTTTGCAAGAAAACTTTCTTATCTCTCAATTTTGCTTGGTGTATTTGATCCTCTGGAAGATTTAATTTGATTAACTCATTCACTGCTTCCAGTTCATTTTCTCGATCTGATTTGGTTTTTTCGACATTTTTTGTTTGATGAAAATACATTCTTGGTGCTTTATAAATTACCACACTTACTTCAACTGATTTCATATTATTATTCTGACCATTGAAATAGGGATGACCAACTATATGTGTTTTGAATGTGAAAAATTTCGTTGTTTGAAATTCACATTTGTCAAATGGACATTTGTAAATATTAATCTCGTTTACTTTATTGCTTGGAAAATGGTGAGTATTTGAATAATGATGGACTAGATCGACTAACTTTTTAAATTTTACATTACATGTAAAACAGGCATGGGCTTTCTCAATCCAAAATTTTTCAGTTCGATCAAATTCACCAATTGAATAGACTTCATCCTGTGTTGATGAACTATGGCACAATTTATAATGAAGACTTGCACCAAGGACACTTTGATAAAAACAAGAATGACATTTTGGACAAAAAACAAGACATTTTTTTAATTCTTTTGTCGGTGCAAAATTTTTAAGACAAGCTCTATTTTTTATAAATTTAATTTTTCGCTTAGCGTTAAATGTGGATTCGAAATATTCATCATAATTTGTACCGGTTGTTTCTTTTTCATCAACTGTATCAGATAATTTAGGCTCGAGAATATACTCACTTGCAGATGCATGATCTTCTTCTTTTAAATGAACTTCAATTTCTTCTTTTGAATCACAATATTTTTTACAAAAATCACATACATAAATTAGATTTTCCAATTCTTTTTCATCAAGTTCGTCTTTACTAGGAAAGTTTCGGTGGCATGTTTTTTCACATCCGTGCTTTAAAATAAAATTATCTAAAAAATTTTTTGTTAGAAAAATTTATTTAGATCTTTTAGTGAAAAAAATATAAAATTGTAAGTGGAAGCTTTTGGGATTTATATTTAAATTTTATCAAAGAAAATTTAAAATTTATTTTCGCCTACCAGATCATCCATAAATTTAGCTTAACAAGTCTTTTGTGTCTACACGATTCTAAAAAGCCGAAATCCACAGGAAAATCATTAAACAAGACCCTTTTAGAAACTATGCACAATATAAGGAAAGTCTTCATATCGAATAATTAAATCTATGATTGTAATAAAGCAAAATTTTAATTAAAATTTTGTGAGCTCAATGTAATACTCAGTTTAACTTTAGCTTTAAATTGCTACAAAATGTAACAACTTTGCCAATTTTTAAAAAAAAAAATTTCCTTAATTGTCTGTCAGTAAGTCTATTTTGAATTTTTATTTTGTCAGTAAGTCTGTAAGTTTATTTTGACTTTATAAAAAAGTCCCGGGAAGCAGAGCTTTATATGCGAATCCTGTGCGAGTCAAAAAAATTCAAATGAGTTCTCAAATTATCTCCTGGTGTTAAATTGAGTAAAACACCTGGCTAACCCAGCCTTCGAAACGCTACTTTAATTTTATATTTACTTCTCCAAATTTGGAGCTTAATTCTATTTAATAAATAAATATGCGAGTAACGGGTAACGAGTTAATTACATGATCTTTTTTTATTGAAGACAAGGCTATTCGTTTAATTGAGGATATGTTCTATATTTTACTTTATACTTATTATAAGCTTACTTTTACTAAAATTTACTTACAATTATTCCTAGTTCTCTATTCAAAAGTTGAATATCATCTTTTTGAGAATTAGTAAAGACACTTTCGTAATAATTTAACTGTGAATTTTGACTCGATTGAGGAAAATTTCCATCACTAGATGAACTGGGCAAATTTGATTTTTCAATTTGAACAATATTGGTATCCTGAATCGGATCTAAATCTTCGCTAGGAATTAAATCATCTTCATCGATGTTCAATATTTTATGTATGAAAGGATTTGAGTCAGAGTAGTTTGTTTTAGGTACTGCATTTTCAACAAAATGCTCAGGTCTTATTTCATGCAACATATAATCGATTAAATCCCGAGTTATAATACCGCATTTTCTTTTGATTGTGAATTCTAGTTTTGAGCTAGATTCACGTTTAAAATTTTCAATTAAATGACATCTTACTCTTTTCATATCTTTAACTGGATAAGTTCCATGATAATCAGTTATTTCAGTGTCAGGATTATATTCTATATGATTAAAATCTTCCAGCATTTTTAATTAAATTAAATTTTCTTTTTACCAATTCAAAATATAAAGTTTTAGATTTAAACCTCAATTATGCAAAATTAGATTAACAATAATTCATAATAAAGAACAATTTAATCCAAATATAAATTGTCTAAATATCTCTACAATAAAATTTTGAATTATCAATCATACCCGAAGAGCTAATTCCATTTTTTTGACTGAATAAAAAAGTAAGAAACTAATTTTTTTTTGAATTTTTATTCATCCATTATTTAAAATTGTTTTATTGAAATTTTGTTTTAACTCAAAAATAAATATCGGTGTAGATCAAATAGAAAATAAGTAGGGTGCTAGTAAAGATTTTGTAATAGCCCTTCAGGTTACATCTTTGTCATTTAATAGTCTCCCATAAAATCATGTCATATGTTTTCATTTCTTATGACGCTTTGTAAAAAATCAAAAAAATAGACAAAACTTCGACATTTTACATCATTTAACGTCAGATAGATTGTTGGAAAACCTTTGCAAGCACTATACAATGATTCCCAGTTATATCAGCATGTTTGAACTGAATGTGATTAAACTGAGTTTTGATACAAGTAAAAAATTCAAAATATATAACTGATGTATGACTGTATATTTAATTGATCAATGTTTGTGTTTATTTCAGAAATTAATTTTTATTAGTAATGTACTGTATTATTCCTCATCAACTTTGGATTGGTACTTATAACATTTAATCGAACCAATTTTTTTTTCAAAAAATATTGTCTTCTCGATTATGGTATTTGAATAAAATTTTTTGAAAATTATACTTTCCCGTTTTTTAATGGTCTGTTAATCTAATTCAGTAATAAAAATCTTTGGGTACAAATCTAAGAATCTATATTTATACCACAGTAAATTTTTCTAGGAATCACGATATATTTCCTTGAAAATTTTCTAAATATAAAAAAAAATATCTTCTTAAAATCTTATTACACCATCAAAAGTTGGAAATTAAAAATATAAAACATATTTTCATTGAAAAACCAAAATGTAACGTAAAATGTTAGGTAATTTTACGCTCTTACATTGGAACTTATATCAAAAAACGAATAGTCTTACTGCTGAACTGCCGAATTGAATTGATAAAAAACTTTATCTTGCCCAAAAAAGTAAATAAAAAATGGAATCAATTCTATGATTCAAAAATTTAGCTTATCAAAATCGCAGATTTTGTAATGAAAATTTACGTAATATAACGTAAATACGATAAAAATGGTAATGAAAAAATGTTCAGCTTTCCGTTTGGATCGAAAAATTTGATCAGAGAAAACATAACTGAAGATTACATTTTTTGTGATTGGTTTGATGTCTTTTGCAATATTTATAAAGTATAAATGCATTAAAATATATTTCTCATATTCATCCGTAGTGTTAAAAAATTGAAAATTTTTATACTGTAATTTTTTAGTATTATGATGTAATTATTTACTATTTTATAAAATATTATTATTTTATTTTCTAAAAATTGGCATTTATTTTCTAGTTAAAAAATGTGGAGATGACACCTTTCAAATCATCACCATAAATCAAGTTTTAACTTTATAAAAATAGATGGTAGTAGCTTTTGTTTTTCATAAATTTATTAAAGCTATTTTGATTTTTAAGAAGTGAATATTTATTGTACTTAGTACAATTTTGTTTTATTTATTTAAATTTCAGCGCTAATTTAAAATCTTCAATCACAAGTAAAATAAACTTTTTAAGATTTCAAATTATATTCAACAATTGATTCAATTTACTTTTTCATCTATTCAAAATAATTTAAATTCATTTGAATTTTTTTTTAATTTTCAAAACGCAATTCTTCACTAATCTATCATTGTAATAAAGTGTATATGTTACTAAATTTTTGGATCAACAAAAAATAAAGAGACTTTACTTATTTAAACTAAATAAATTAAACGTGTGTTTTCTTTAGTTTGTTTTTTTTTTTAACTAAAGATTATTTTGAATTTATTGAAAAATGTTACTAAAAATTTTATTTGTTCTTTTGGCAGGTAAATTTTAAGTAGTTTATGCTAAAAATGGAACTAAAAATTTAAGTTTCTGCTTTTTTCTAAGTTCATAGATGCAGTGCTGAAGAAGTGTCAATAAAAAATAAAACAGAACTAATAAGAATCCCTACTCCAGAATATTATATTTCAATAAATAACAAGGCAACACTTAACTGCTCGGAACTAGGCGAAAATTTCGAGGTTGAAATCCCAGAAGGTTTAAACTATACGATAAGCGGTGGAAGCATTGAATTTAAAAATATAAGTAATTTATAACAAAAAGCCTAAGCAATTTAAAAAAAATTCTTGAAAACGTGTCAAATTCTTAGCCAAAGAACATACCAGACAAAAATACAGATGTTACAACAAGGAAAAAGAAATTGTTTTTGATAGTAAAATGAATTTATTAAAAAAAAATTTTTTTTTTGAAAATTAAATTTTTAATTTTTTAAGAACATCCAATTTTAAATTTGGTAAAAACACCAGATTTTTTGAAACGATTGGAAACAACTCATTTCGAAATGAATATACATATAGGAACTTTTTTTGGAGAAAATGCAAATGAAACAGATTACAATCTAAATTGCACGTTTCGTAAAGCTTTAGGTGAACAAGTTTCGTCGTTAAAAGAAAAAGAAAATGTTCAATTTATAACAAATAATGTTACCAAGACATATACATTAGTATTTAGAAATTTAAAGCAAAGTGATTCAGGAAGATATGCTTGCACTTTAGAAAATGAGTTTGGTTCAAGTTCTTCTGTTGTCGATGTTCAAGTCAGGGCAATAACTTTGGCATTATGGCCATTCCTTGTAATCTGTGCTCAAGTAATCATATGTTCTATTGGAATTTTAATCTTTGAAAAAAGTTTTAAAAAAAAGCAATCAGATCAATATGAGATTGACCAACAATATTTGTAAGCTTTAAGATATTTTCTTTAAAAGGATAAAAACTAAGAAATTTTATCTTTTAGTATTGCAAAATCAAGAATAACTACTGCTTAAGGCGAAAGATATTATTAAAAAAGTTTTAGTTAAATTTTTTTTCTAGTTAATATAATTTTATTGAAGTTTTAAATTTTTTTTTGTTGTTTAAAGTTTAGAAAAAATAAATAGGAAAATTTTATATGTTTTTTATTTATTAATTTCCGTTAATTTTAAATCAAAAAGAGGAACAAAAAATACTCGGTTTTCTAAATGAAATACTACTAAAAATTTAAACCTTGATTAACTCATTTTTATTATTATAAAATTTAAGACGAAATAAAATTAAAAAAATTTAAAAAATAAATAACAAAAATCAGACATAAAGAGACCAAAACACAAATCTTTATAGAAATTGACTTTTTGGTATCAGAGATCGTGATTCGAAGAAATGACTTGAGTCGTTCTCGACTCGAGTCGTTTTTATAAGACTCAAGTGGAGTTAGCAGAATCTTAAAAGACTCTTGTATTTATAGATTCATTTTAGGATTATTGATTGGTATAAAAAAATTCCCAAAATATTTTTTTCTGTCGATTGCTGTAGCCTTATATTAATTATATTTTTAATTAAAAAAGTATAATACTAATTTAAAAAAAAATTAATTTTTTTCATTTTAATTCTAACCTATTTCTTTAGGCAGTCTAAACAAAACTGTTTAATATCAATGATCTCTGGATAATTAGTTTGTCCTTAAGCACCTAAAAAGAAAATATTCGCTTCTATTTCTATATATTCGCTGATCGTCCTTATTGTTCTGGTTGTTTATTATTTTTTAAAAAACGTATTACTACCCTGGTTATTAATATGTTCCGAAAATGAATGTGTATGAATATTCAAAAGTTTGCAATTTTGCAATTAAAAATTCTTTTCTGCAAATTTGCACAGCATTAAAAAAACCTAAATTAAATACGCAATTAAAATTGCACAAATTTTTGCAGACTTGGCCAACAGTTGCAGCAAATTTTGTTGCAGTAGGCAACAATTTTTTTTATCGCCAAAAGGAGCTTTCAAAGCTTTGCAGAGTGATTTTTTCGCTCAAAAAAAAACAAAAAAAACAAAAAACAAAAAACTTTAACATGCCACGATAAAGCATCTTTTAAAATTTTGGTTAACCTATATTAACTGTCAATCATCTTATAAGTGAAAGTGAAATAGATTCACTTAATAATTAACGATTACAAGTACTTAAGAATGATTTGTCTCTTTCGCTGTTATTTGAATGAATTTTTTAAAATTTATTTAGAATCTTTAAACAGAGCAAAAATATTAGCCTGTAATATTTCGATAAGCTTACCACACATTAACCAGATTATATTCTGTCAGTAAGTCAATTCTTCACATAAAATGACGATTTTTGAATTATTACATCTATACTTAAAAACAAAGTTTAATTAATCCTTTACTTTTTTTGTATCAAGTATAAACTAAAATGTTTCAAAAATTCTCTCAATGAATAAAAAATCTCTTAATCATTCACGTTAACCAGTTAAATTTCAACCCCTGAACATAATGGATATCGACTTTTTTGATCATCTAGTTCTCCAAAATGAATTAAAATATAATACTCAGTCGTATGAATCACTCAATCGTCTAAAACGACAAACAATGTTTATTAAAATTTTAAATTTTTACACTGAAATAGTTGTCTTTAACCAAAATCAAAGAAAAAATAATTTCTAATTTTTTTTTTCATTAGAAATCTTTTGAAGAAAAAAAAAATTTATCTAACTGATAAGACTAAATGTTTATTTTTAGAAAATTAGAAAAACAAATTTTAAATAAAGATTCAAAAATAAAAAATGTTTTTAAATTTTTTTGTATAATAATCAAGGTAAAAAATAATAAAACAAGTGGTGACAGTTCGATCTCATAGCAAATCCCACGTAATATTGATTTAACCAAATTTTAAGCTTTTTAAGTCGTATTATTATTTAACTATTTAATTTACTCGAGGTCTTAAATCAGCAAAGTCTAAATTCCAAAAAAAATTAAATGAATGTACAGGTCTAACAGAATGTTTCAGGTACATTAAATTTACAACTAATGGATTAGATCTTTTTCAATTAGAAAGATCATTGATCTATTTTCAATTTTATACGATTCAAGTGATTGATTTAAATTTTCTAATATCAAATTTGGCATCTGTAAAAGTGTAAATTTGTTTTTAATTGTTTTTTTCGTATTATCCAATTTGAAGTATTCATCTAAGGCATAATCAAGCACGGCGGATATTTTATCATTTGTTTTGAATTCTTTTTGAATTTTCGAACCATTAGGCAATCGAAAACCAATTAAAATTTTCGAACTCGGAATTTTAGTACCTATCTTTGGCAGAGCTTGATATTTTGACGAAGAAGGACGTGGGCTTAAAGCTAACTTGGAAAATAATTAAATAAACTATTTTTTGTTTTAAGAATAAAAAAATAGAAACTACTTGTGTTAAGAATTTCAGTAATGTGATCAGGTTCGTTTTCAAAATCTGGACTTTTAATAAATTTTTGTCTCGAATTTAAATTTACACTATTTCTTGGAATAGTTGGTGGTTTTGGAATCATTTTTTTACTATCATTTTTATCATTGGCCATTTTTCGATAACTTAAGGTAAATATTTCTCTAAGTTTTTAAACTTTTTTTTCTGAAATTCTCATTCTAAAAAATACCAATATTAAAGTTTCTAAGGCAACTATATCAATTTTATCGCATTTAAATTTGTCTTTTAATAACTTTTAATCACTGAGTCATAATCCGAAGTTCCTTTTATAAAAAAAAAATTAAAATAAAATTTTTATTCAGTTAAGCAAGTAAGTTGTTTCTGATATCTGTCAACTAAATATAATTAATCATGATAATGAAAACACTTAAGATAATCCAAAAGTGAATATTCTTGAATGTCAATGAAAGTTATTTTTGTTATATTTAATAGTCGATGACATTCAACGATTTAATTCAGGGTATAATTTAACTTGGAAAAAATAGCCGCTGTCAAAAATTGGACATGGATATTCAATTTTGTCATCATGTGTGTGTTGAGTTAAGGAAAATGAATATAGCTTTGAATTGGAAATGTCTGCAAATGGGGTGTCTAATGCAGGACTCAAGCTAGCTCGATTACATCAAGTTGTTGTTGTTAATATAACACAAGCCCCCCCCCCCCCATTCATAAAGGAAGAGGAGCCCCCTATTTACAAATTTATTTTAATTTTTTTTAAATTTTTTGATTCTTAGTAAATCGTTTTTTCTTCAAACATATTGATATCACACTTAAAAACAAATAAAGTTTTAGTAGTTAGCTTCTTTTTAAAGGAATTTGATAATTTAATTAATTTTAAGGTGTTCTAGGCCCAATCGATTTCAAATCACTTTATTAATAATGATAACTAATGTTTCATCAATGCTAAAGTTCTCGTTAAATGAATTTTAACTGTAATTTTCTGTAACCAATCAGAATTTATATTTTAAAAATAAACCAACCGCTAGTTTCAGTGGTTCTTTTAATGAGACAGCTATGTCTCATTAGAACAATCGGAATAAATGTCGGAATAAATGAAAAATTCAAATTTCGAAAGAAAAATCATTTTTTTTTGAAAATAATCTCAGTTTTATGTAATAGAGTTTAGCATTGCTGAATTAATTCAAAATCACTGACCTTTTCGAAAAAAAAAACAATGATACTAAAAATTGATTCAGCAAGCTCTGATATTGCTGGTGCACAAAGAATTTATTTGGCAATTTTAATAAAATTAATATGAAGACATTTCTTAAAAAACAGTCCTAGATATCCCTCTTCTTTTTAAAAAAAGTTTGTAAGCGTTGTTTATTTCCAATCCTTTTTCTAATTTTTCTTTTACTCTTAATTTTGCCAAATGTATTTGGGTATGAGAACTATTTTTGAACGTTTAAAAGATGATAGTTGAAAGAAAAATGAAACTTGTTCAAACCATCAATTTTAATCTTGAAATTATCTTTCCTTTTTTTTAATGAAATTCATTAATTCGCAATTTGAAATTTTATTTCAAAGAGGTTGCTTGATTTTTCTCCCCTTTCAAATAATTTGTAAAAAAATATAATTAAACAAAAGAGGAGTCAAATTTTTTCATTTTTTAAATTTCAGTCGAACCACGTTAATCGGGCTCGAAATGTGGAATTTTTTTTGCCGGTTTATCGAAAATGCCGGATTAGCGAGTTAAAATTATTTTGTAAAAACTGTAATTGGGAATTAGAAATCATGCCGAAAAAACAAGGTTTCCGAATTAGCGAGGCCCGGATTAACGAGGTTCAACTGTAGTTAAATTTGAAGAAGGAGACTTTTTTTTGAAATTTTTCACATTTTCGTTTTCGGATTAACAACCCAAAAATTTTTATTATTTATAAGGAGGCTTTTTTTAGATAACACATTATGTTTTTAAAACTAACAAACTAGTAAAATATAAAAATTTTTTCTTCATTTCGAAAACAAACTTAGTTCAATTTTCGTATTAAACAAATATGAAAAAACTTGAATAAAACGGAAATTTTTTAAAAGAATTTTTAAACTCTTGCTTTTAAAGATTATCTAATTTTTTAAAAGTTTTGGTTTTTCACACTTTTCTCGATCTAAAAGAGCGATCTTGTAATTTTTGAAATTATCTTAAATGAAATAGCCTACTATTGGTAGACCAATTTTACGTACCGTAAAACCTGACAAACTAGCCCAGGGCTAAGCATAAGTACTAGCCATCAATTTTAATATACATAAAAGCCCTGGACTTATACAGCATTGTGAAAAGGTTAGAGAAAAAAATTAAATTTTTCTTAATTTTTAATTTAAAAAGTTGTCATTTTCGAATGGATCAACTTTTAGGAAAATTTTTTTTTTTTTAAAAACTGTACTTATCCAAAAAAAATCAGTCGATTTGAAAAAAATTTTAAGTAAGAAAAAGCCTTCAGAATTCAGAAACCACCCATCAGTTCCCCTAGAGGACACAAATAAAGCTGTAACGATGAGACAACAAGAAAAACGTTGGTAAATATCTAAAAAGGAGTTGAACAGAGCTTTATTGTGAATTAAAATAATAATTTATCGGTATAATGAATTAAAATCATATCAAATTCGTCCAAAATCAGAAAGACCGCGAATATTTACCAAAAAGGATAATAAAAATCTGATCCATTTGGTGAAAAAAAATCGCACTGAACCATTCCATGCGATAGCAAATCAATTTAAATTGTCTAATAGTTAGA
>NTPY01000824.1:716872-800897 GCA_002922825.1 Brachionus calyciflorus
AAATATTTAATTGGTTTTAGCAAATAAATTTTTATTTTCGTTTCTTTTGTTGTTTTAAAAAAAAATTCACAAAAAAAACTCGATTTTCTCTAATTTTTTCACAATGCTGTATGTATAATATTTATAAGGCTGATATTTTTAGCCTCCCAATTATTTAGTATAAGCCCATGGGCTAATTTGTCAGGTTTTACGGTAACAATCTCATTATTTTCTATCATGAATTTCCATACTTAAGACCGTTTTTGAAAACTTTCGTTTCGAACTATTACACATAAAAATTTTTGTTTCAATTTTTTTAAAATTTTGTAATTTTGCAAAATAAAAAATAAAAGCTTTTGTAACTTCATTTTCGGAATATTTTTTTTAAAAGAATTTAAAAGAATTATTTGAAAGGTTTCAGATCTCTTTCGGATTAACAACCCTTACTAGAGAAGCAATACTTTTATTATGCAAGTAACGACCAGTTATGTAAAATTTTTTTCTTATTTGAGAAAATTTATCTAACAAATAAATCAGTATGCGTGCATAGAGACCCTGGAAAATCACTTTTTACCATCAACCGAAATTCATTTGATCAGATTCAAGATTGGATTTTTCAGCAAGATGGGTCCAGTGAAAAAACTACTCATTCCGTTCGTCAGTAGTGCATTTTAAAAAGAGTTCTATTTCTAGTGAATTAGTTGAATCTATGCCAAAACGTGTGTCTGAGAGTATTAAAGCTAAAGGCGGTCATTTTAAATGTTGAAAAATTACATGTTCTAATTTTTGCAGACTTTTTTTTGGTTAAAAATGCAAATTACAATATGTAATTTATTACATACTGTAATTTGCATGGTAACTTGACGTCATCTGACGTGAAATGACATCATTTTTAGCTGTTGTCACATTATGCCTTTTTATAGATGAAGTTAGATTTTATATATTTTTGATAGTCAGATAACGGCATTTGAGGTTATAAAAATGGACGTCACGTTATAAATTAATCAGCACCACTCTTTTTTGAAAATTGAATAGAGTCTTTAAAAAAAATTAGACTAAATTTTCAAAAAATCTACTTCTCTCTCTTTAGTTAGTTTTGAAAAAAAGAAAAGAGTATTTACAAAATGTTCAATTTTTATCGACTTTATTAAAATAACACCACTCATTTAAATCCTCTATTATTTTTTCAAAATCTTTCAAAATTTCATCTAATCGTTTACGGTCTTTAAAAAAATTATTATTTTAATTCAAAAATTTTAAATTGGTATTGACGATCGCTACAGCAGTCAGCTTGCGGTCGAAAAAATCATCCTGGGTTTATGATAAAAGTCTAATACTTTTTTCGTTTAGTCAATGCTTTTGATTGGCAGCTAAATGTCTTGATCATCGTATTCAGCTGGCCGTAGGGGCGGTCACCAACACCATTTAAAATCAAATAAATTGTGGTCAACAACATAAAAATCGCTCATATTAAAGACAATAAATTGATTTTAAAGACCCGGTTCAAAATGTTTTTATTCCAAAAAATCACCAGGAATATTCAAAAAAAATTTTGACTTGCTAAAGTAAAAATTTTTCTCTTGTTTATTCAAACTGAGGATAACAAAAAGATCCCAATTAGTTATACAAATTATTCTTTTAAAATCGAAGATCTCAAAAAAGAGACTAATTTTTTGCGTATGCTTGCTTAAAAAAAATTTTATGGCGAATTTTTTAAATAATTTCTCTCTAAATTTGAAACTTATAATTTAACTAAATTTTCTACTGCTTAGCTGGAAGTTCTAAAAAAAGAAAAAAATTCAAAAAAAAAATTTGAAGTTTTTTTTAACTAATTTATTTAATCTTAGAAATTAAAGTATTTACAATAATGATCAGAAACGGTAGAACACCTACAATACTTCTAATTGCTTTAATAGTTATAATTCTAATCATAAGCTATAATAATTGGTCATTATCACAAAGAAACATAACGTTGAGAGACGCTCTAATTGCCAAAGATGAAAAGCTAAATGATATTATGGAAAAAAAAGCATATGTTGAGAAACAAATCGGTGTTAATTCGGATCGTATAAAATATTTTGAAGATCGCATTGAGGCCAATAAACAAGCTTCTAAGCAAAAAGATACAGAAATCGATGATCTTAATTCTAAATTGAAACAAAAAATCACTGATAATGATCGACTTACTATTGAATTAAGTGAGGCCAAGGAAGCTCTGGTATTTTTATTACCAATGATAAAATATCCTTCATTTTTTAAAATAATTTTTTCAAAAGAATCTTTGTAAACATGAGAAAAATAAAGAAATAGAATTAGCCAAAAATGAGGAATTAACTCGACACCAGGAAGAAATTAAGTAATTTAATTTTAATTGGATGGAGTTTTAATTAAATTTTTTAAAATTTATTTAATTTTTAAGTAAATTAATGAGTCAACTGAATAAGACCAATTGTGATTCTGACTCAACCTTAAAAAATTTTAAAACAAATTTAATTAAGTTGATTAAGGATCAAATATCCGGACCGGAATCTCTTAAAATTGTTTCTTTAATTGAATCAGAAAACAGAAACACTACTCTTTTAGAAAATGTTAATCGAGTTATTAATGGTCAAAATTTAGTTGATAAAAAAGAGGATGCTAAAGAAATTGATGTTTGTAAACTTCAAAAATTACCTGGAAACTGCAGTAATCCTGTAGAAAGATTTTATTTCGATACTGTAAGTGACCATTGTCTCATTTTTACATATTCTGGTTGTAATGGAAATCAAAATAACTTTGAAACAAAAGAAGAATGCATGACAAAATGCTCAAGGACAACTAGTGATAAAAAATTAGAAGATGATAGAAAAGCTGTGACAATTCAACTAAATGCAACATTAACAAATGCAACTCAAGTTAAAAATTAAATCTTTTTATTTTAGTAAAATGTAAATTTTTTTACTGTTGAGAAAAGTTTTATCATAGCAGTTGGGTCTTCATCAATAGTCTAATTTTTTTTTTAAAGATATTTAAAAGTTATAAAATTTGTTAGAATTTTATTATTTTCCTATTTTATTTACTTAATTTTTTTATTTGTTTTTAGTCAATAGATCGATTTTTTTGCCAACAAAATAATAAAATTTAAAAAATCTAAATTATAAAATTTATTTTTTAATTTAAAACTATTTATTTGTTATATGAAAGATGCGGTCTAATCCGAACCAAAAACTATGGGTTCAATGTTAGATTTACTTTTTAAATAGTTATATTTACTTACCGTAAACTCACATGTTCGACCCCGGTGTTTAAAATCGTAAATTCGGTTTTATTCAATTTTCTGATTGGTCAATTCATTTTTCATCCAATCAGAAAATTGAATAAAACCGAATTTACGATTTTAAACTCCGGGGTTGTTTGGGCGAGTTTACGGTACATTAAATACTTTAATTTCGATCAGATTACAATTCTTTTTTGATTTATTAAGAAAAAAAGTAATTAAAGTTAATGTGACTAATATTAATCATATTTACAATAGTTAACCTATGATATAGCTTTAAATTCGGAATTGTGGAAAAAATCTAAACCATAATAATTTTTTAGGAATTATAATTGGAAATTAAAATTTATGAATTACAGTCCAAAATAAAACTTGTACGCATTTTGTTCCTCAGCTCTTCCTTCTTCCTGGACTCTTTCTCTGAAGAAAACAATCAATAAAAACTAAAATTTTATAACATATTTTTTGAAAATTTTCCTTTTCTAAGAAAGGAAAGAAAAAGAAGAGGAAGAGGAAAGGAAAACAATCGTACAATTTAGTTTTAATTTGTACTGTAACTCCTGTATTAATAGTTTTATTGTTGTGAATCGTGAGTTAATTTTGATTTCACCGAGATTCGATATAAAAATATCTTCTAATTGTCTTTTACCATGAAAATGATTGAATTCATTTTTTTTGGTCAAATTCAATAAACATTTTCTCCGATTTGTACAGTTAATTTCAATTTTTTCAAATTAATTTTGATTGAAAAATGATTTAAAGTATAATGTTAATTGCTACATAGTGTAACAATTTTACTCCACTCAAAAATATAGGTCTGCAAAAAGTAAAAATAGATTTTTGTGAGAGGAAGACTTGAATTTTCGACTCACATGAAGTTAAACCTTAGAATCCCTATTATGTTACAGTGCTGGTAAAGGTTTTGTAACAGTCCGTCATCTGACGTCATATGACGTCATGTCCAAGCAAACTCACCCGAAAATATTTTTTTGGTGAACTTCAGTAAAATTATGAATTAGTAACTTTTATCAACATTTTAAATCTTTATTCTTTTGGTTTCAAAATGATGTCACATGATGGGCTGTTACAAACCTTTCTCAGCACTGTATTTGCTAAGGTTAATTCAAGAAAATTTTCACAAATATCAGACAAAAAAATTCAAACTAAAATTTGTTTCCATGGATACGCCATAAACCTGGAGTCTAAAATCGAATATTGAAATTTTTTTTATTTATTTTTTTTGAAAATCAAAGGGAAAATATTTAAAAAATGGATCAGAGTGATTTATTTCAGAATATAAAAAATGGTAATATTGAAAAATGTCGAGAGATTTTATCTAGTCAGCCCAATTTAATAAATAAATACTTTTATGGAGTGACACCATTAATGTATAGCATAGAATGTGAACAAGAAGAAATAGCATTTGAATTATGTCAAACATCAGGTGTCGATCTTAGTTTAAAAGATAATCTCGACTCGACGTTATTAGAAAAATCAATTGAGTACAAAATGTTCAAAATTATTGAATATTTATGTCAAAATTTTAAAAAGTCTGTTGTCAATGACTATTACTTAGAAAATGGTGAAACTTATTTAACATCTGCTATCAAATCAGGTGAAAACCAAACTGTAAAAGCTTTTGTTAATGGAAAAATCGATGTAAACAAGCCAAATAAATCAAATCAATATCCAATTCAATTAGCTATTAAATTCAACAAAATTTCAATCTTAAAAGAATTGCTCAAAGCTGATAATGTTTACATAGGTACCTTTGATAACGGATATAATCCTTTACTAGATGCATGTGAAAATGATATGACCGATATAGCCTTAGTACTTATTGAAAATGGAGCTGATATAAATATTTGTGATCAAGATCAGAATTGGACTCCTTTAATGCATGCTATTTGTAATAATAATGAAATTTTAGTTTCGAAATTGCTAGAAAATGGATGTGATTTGAATATGGTCGATTTTAACCGAAACACTCCGGTTCATTTAGCCGTTTTGACTGAAAATGAATATATTTTAAGGTTATTGTTAAAATACAATGTAAATAAAAATTTGGAAAATAGTGAAAATTTAACACCATTACAAATAGCTCAATTAAATGATGATGAAAATTCTATCAGATTATTAAGTTAAAAAATAAATTAAAAAAATTTTAAAAACTTTTCACTTTTACTTTGTTTAACTTGCTACAAATAAAATTTGTTAAAAAATAAGATTTTTAGTAAATTTATCTATCAACTCAGAAACAAATTTTTAATGGAAATTATTATGCAGAACAGTTTAGAATCCAAAAGATTCCTATCTTTTTCTTGAATTTTCTAATTGTTAATTAAATTATCTAATTTTGAACCCTTGAAAAAACAACACCCACAAGTTTTTTTTTTTTTTTAAAACAGCACCTGGGTGTTTTTCATGGTAACTTATCAAAAAATTACTTTCATATAAGATAGAAAAGGTCTAGAGCTTTTTATTTTAGACCTCAGAAGCTGTTTTTATATAATTTTTTAATATTTTCTATTACTTAAGGCTCACCAAAGGAACTCCCCACGACCGTTTTTTTTTAAAGAATTTTTAAGAAATTTTCCTAAAAAAAAATTTTCAATGCTAGACAAAAACGAATATGATATTTTAAGAGATCTTGTAGTAATCTTTTTGAAAATTTGGTTTTCTATGGGGGAAGTGGGTTATTGTTGGGAGGTGTTTTTGGCAAGCCTTAGATAATACAAAATATTAAAAATTATATAAAAAAGGAGTCTAGGTTCTTGACAACCAAAAATCAGGTTTTCACACACAAAAAAGTTTGAAATCGATTCATAAGTGATTGAGAAACTAGAAACCCAAATGATGAAAAGAGGTAGACCACGTTAGGTTCCTAAAACACTTGAAATTGAAAAACCTATCAAAAGTTTAAAGAAAAGTCGAAAGAACCAAAGACAAAGCGAGTTCATTTTCCATGAAATCAAAATTTTAAAGCTTTTTTCCATGAAATACACCCAAGTGCTGTTTTTAAAAAAAACTTTCGGGTGTTGTTTTTTTCAAGAATTCATAATTGCACCTATTTATAATCAATCAAGAATAGGTTTCTTTTATTTCTGAATGTCAAAAATTATTGAATCATTTTGGAGTTAATTTTTTGTTCTTTATAACTGTTTTAGAAATAACATAGACGTAATTTTCCCAGGACTTTTGAAATATTTAAATTTAAATTAATTTGTTCAACTAATAGTTTTTTAAATTTTTAATCTAAAAAATAAAAATAATCATCAATCAAAAAAACTCCGATCAACCACAAATTGCTAACAAATTTATTAGTAAAAAATTTTCACCGTAATGTAAAAAAATTCGAAATTAAATTAAATGAAAAAAAAAAGTGTTTCGATAAATTAATTTTTTTTTTTGAATTTTCGATTTTGTTTTAAAATATTTACATTACTCAAGTCTTTTTTTTTTTTTAATTTTTCACGACTTTAATTTAGTACCTCAACTGAATCATCATCTTTCTTAAAGGATAAACTTTTAAAACTTGATGATGGTGAAAGTTTGGCAGAACTTTCTCTCGAACTACTTCTAGGAATTAATAATCTAGACTCGTCAATCAATTCCTCATTCTTCTCCGTAACAGGAAATCCAATTATTTCATATATATTATTAGGTACATTCTTAAAATTTTGCAATTGTAAAAATAAACCCTCAGCATGTTTTAATGTCTTTTCCAAATCAATACGACCAGACAAATCATTAATAAATTTTAAAATCTCGTTGAATCCATAGTTATTAGTCATTATGTCATCTTTTTTCATTAACAAAATTGAAATACAAATTAATAAATGAAAGTTTTTACAAGGTGAATCAGTCCACAAAACTTCCCATAGACGATTAATATCAGGAAAACTGAATTCACGCTTGAATAGAATCAAAATCCATCGGAAACAAAAATACATGTTTGAGGACTCATTTTTTTCTAAATAATGTGAAAATTTTGAATCGAAAAATTCCAATAAAGCTTTTAAATTGCTTAGTTGAAGTTTGATATTTAATTGATCCATTAAAAAATTTGATTCTATTTTATCCATGTAGCCTGCAAAGCACCAGAAGCTATCGACTTCATTATCCATTATCACCATTATTGGCGCTAATAAGTCACTCATACCTTGCACGTAGCCTAAGTCGAAATTAAACATGTTATAAGTCATAAGAATGTCTTTCATTTCGACAAGATGAACATTATCGTCTGATTCAAAATATGGATGGGTTCGGTCTGTTCTTTGAACATCTTTTTCAATTAGGTTTTCACGTTCTTTTATTAGAGAAAATTTGTTTTTTTGCTCATCGCTTATCGATTTCCATTGGAGTTTCATTCGAAAATAATCTTCAACTCTAATTTTACGCTTTTGTTCTCTACTTTTAGCAGTCGAATCCCATTCATAATAATTGAGAAGAAACTTCCATAATGTTATTCTTAATTCGTTTTGTATACCACCACGGAAAATCATCTGTTTGATTCTTTCGTGATTGAATAAACGTCCTTCTTTATCGAAAATAAGATCTTCTTTTTGAACTGGTGGACCTCTATCGACTGTCGGCATTGGTCCCAGGTCGACTTTAGTGACCATTTCATAGCCATCATTAGGAACCGAATGAATGTTATCGGAGACTAAAGAGTCCATTAAGTCGGACATATCGTCGCCTGGATTTGGTATATCAAGTTTAAAATCATTTACATAAAATTGACTTTTGGATGCAGATTCAGAAGGCTTGATAACATCGCGAAGGATATTTGTTACTTTAGAAAAACCTAATAGGGTTGATTGTACGGGTTCGTTTAGAAATTTTTTCATAACATTTTCTCTTTGTTCATTGAAAAGACTTAACTCGTAAAGTGATTGTTTGAATTGTTCGCTATTTTGACGTTGAACATACCATAAACGAGGATCTGTAACGTCTCTTAAATTAGATAAAATATTCATTATTCTTAAATTACTTTTAAAAAAGAAAAGTAATAAATACTCTTATAATGTTGAAAAAAGTTGACATTAATTTTTAATAGAAACAAAATCTTACTTGAACTTTACCTAAGAAAATATTTTGATTCGAAAATATTCATTTTTTAAAAAAAAAAAAATTTTGGAAAATTTTTTTTTTTTTTGAATTTTTACTAATTTTTGATCATTATATGAAAATTTGGGTCCTCTCATAACCGTTAGTACCTTGAGCGAGAATCCTAATCAGTAATACTTTTTTATTTTCTTTCTAGTCAAGATCTTTTTTTTAAATAACTTCTGAATCTACATCGAAAATTTTTGATCAATTTTGGCTTTTTTTATATATGATCAAATTCATTCAAAACCCGCCGGGCCTTTAGTTTAAACATTACAAAATTCTGTTTCAATTAAAGGAGCCCCATAGAATCAAACATTTAAAAAAGAGAATCTCAAAAATTTTTATCATTGAAAAATTTTAATTGCTTTATCCAAATTGGATACTTTTAAAATTGAAAACCAATTTTAAATGAACGTTTTTGAGAAAACCTAAACGGTACTAAAAACTTAAGTATTTATTAGAATAATCCCATTATGTTAATATAAAAATTTTATTACTTTTTGAATACAAAATATGAGCTTAGTTCTTGGAGAAATTCTTTGCTTCCACCTTTATAAAAATATAAATTCGGCAATGTTCTACCATCTGTAAGCATAAATACTAAGCATGGAATTCCATAACCTTGATAAATACGACGAACTGAGCTCAACTCATTGAATTCGAATTGATGTTTATACTTGTTCAAATTTTGCTTATTTTCGAACGTACACGACTCACCACCTAAAAATAACCAATGAAAAACACACAACAACAAATTTTTTATTTTTTGTTCAAAGTTTACTATTAGAATCTTTCGAATAAGTAAGTACAGAGTTATTGACGACAAAAGCCCAATCATCTGAAACTACATTTTCCAAACCATATGGCAAAAATCTTAGGAAAGAACCATTCTTCTAGAAAATTTAACAAACAAATAAATAACCGAAAAACAAACCAACTTTTATGAAAATTATAAATTTTACATTTTTCAAAATTTGAAGACGTCCTCCGATCTTTTCTGGTTCAATTAAAGGACCATTAATCAGCTCCTCTTTTGGTTGTTCGTGTATGTAAATCTCTTTTTTTTCAAATAAAAGCTAATAATAAACAAAAAATCATCTTTACTTCAAAATAGTTAAAATATTTTAAAATTTTACATGCTCGTTCATTTCTTTGTTATTAAATTGAAATTATATTTTTTGTTTCTTTTTTTTTTTGAATAATCGTAATTTAAACAACTGAGTCAGTAATTGTGAAATAATTATAAAAATTAAATTAGTAATTTTAAGAAAATAAATTATTTAAAGTCAACTAAATCTTATAATGACGCTTTTATTAAAAAAAAAATCTTATGGATAATTTTGGTAAAAAATTATCTTTATTTTTTTAAAAATAAATTTCTAGTTGAAAATATTGGTAAATATCATTACGGAAAATGACTGCTCAAAAATAATTATAATTTGAAATTTTTCAAATAATTATAATTTATTTTGCATAAACAAAATACTTTAAAGTTAAGATCAGAACCTTGATTCATGACTTAATTTTATAAAAATCTTAAAACTAAAATAAAAAAATGCTCATCAAACAAAAAAAAATTAAAATTAGTAAATATAACCGTCAATATTTGTTTTTTAAACGTCGAATTAAAAAGTCCAAATACTCGGCTTAAGCGCCTCAAAAATGATTAAATTTTTCAGGTTTGAGATGATTAAAATGTATCCTAAAAACCCGTCTTTTCAATTTTAGATGGATTTCGGGTCCAACAAACAATTTTGTGGCACTTAAGCCAAGTTTTCGAACTTTTTGTGCGACCTAAAAAAATTCAACTTTAAGTTCTATGGTAATAAGTTAATGGCAAAGGTCTAACAGAAATCTAAAAAAAGCGAAGTTCCAATTCAAATAAGAATTTATTTACAAGAATGCGATAAATTCTTATTATTGAATCGGGCTAAAATTTGTAGGGTTAAGCTGATAAAAATTAAATTATTTCATGATGACCTATAGAGTTAACTATTTTTTTCAATAATTGTGATGAATGTAAAAATTTTCTAAAAATAAAAAAAAAATTGAAACTTAATCGCTATTCTATAAAAATACTGCTTTTTGAAAATATTTTATCAAACAATTCTGATATGTTATCGTTCCTCGCAAAGCAAGGAAAACCAAATCAAGATTGTACTTTTGAAAAAGTAGAATTTTTTCTCGAAGTTAGATTCCATAGAAAATTCACCAAAAAATCCATACATTGACCTCGAGGCTTTACAAGAATTAATAAAAAAGACAAACCACTTTTATCATCTCATAAAACATTTAATCAGTTAAGATCAGATTTTAGTTTAATTAGAAAAGACATAACAACATCTTAGCAATTTAGCAAACACTTAAACGACGAAATTTTAAACCAAAATAAAGGATTTATTCAATAAATCAATAAAATCTCCAACATTATCACTATTAACGGATAGTTTAAGAATTTGAACAAGTTTTTTTTATTATAGTAGTTTTTTACTTAAAAAAAAATTAATTTTCTTATAATTAAAAGATTATAAGGTGCGCCAAATCATAAACGTTAGTTAAAATATGGCTGTTTTTGAGTCTAAATAACTCATGTCTATTCTGATAAAAACATTCCAAAAATATTTTGAATTATAGAGTACTTTTCTTTAAGAAATTTGGTTTTTATTTTGAACAATTTGATATTAAGCAAAATAGTAATTACTAAAGTTTCAGAAAAACTAAATTTTTTAATGAAAAATGACCAAAAGAAAGTTTTTTTTACAAAAAGACCTCAATTAAAATAGTTTTCTAATAGACCGAAACCATCTTCGCTAGATATTATGATTATATATTAAAATTTATATTCAGAAAATTTTTGGAATCGTACTAATATTAATGACTTGGGACACCCTACAACGTTGCTTTATTTAACGGGACGTTGAGTTAGTGGTCGGATAATGGTCTCAGTCTTAGAATTAAATAATTAAGTTTTCAAAAATTAGCTTTTTTGGAGAAATTAAATCCTAGAGATACAAAAATAAAATAAACTTGAAGAAAAATGGCTAAAGAGTATAAGGTTTTAGCAGTAAAATATTTCAAATTAAAAGTCTTTAAAAATTTTTATGTAAAATTTTTATTTGTTATGATCAAATTATATTTTTTTCAGTGAATTTCCGAAATCGTCATTTAATTGAAGAATAAAATTTAAGCAACTAAAATCAATTATTTATGATACATAAATAGCTAGCCTTAAATATTAAAGACCTTTAAATATAAAATATAAAACTTAAGAATTTTCAAAGCTCAAAGCTTTCAGCTTTTATTGACTTTAATTAAACGTAATCCATAATTACCAAATTGTCTTGAAACAGAAGGGTACGTATAACCGAAGATTAACTGTAAATTAAAAATTAACACTTTATTTATTATTATAATTATTCATAAATTATTTAAAAAAGTAATACAAATTAATCAATAAGATAAAATTTATTCCAGACTTTCAATTCAATTAAAATAACAACACCAAAAAATAAAAATAATTTTACTCTTAAGTTTAAAAATATCTAAATCATGCTTTTAGAAGAGCTTGAAAAACTTTTAACTCGAAAAACCTTAGAGAAATTCCAATCAATTTTAAATAAAAACTTTGGAAATGAAGAGCTTTATAAAAACTTTGACGTAATTTAAAATTTTTTTTCAAGATTTGATCCTGTTTAAATTTAAAATAAATTTTTAATAAAAAATTCAAGGATGGAGAAACTTTATTTCATAGATTGGTCAAAAAGAATCTTCCAGAGTCTTTAAAAATTAAATTTATATTCAAATTATCAGATTGTGGAATCGACATAAATGCTCAAAATACAACTAATTCTCAAACTTGTTTACATTTAGCAGTTATTCGTGGCCAAGCAGATGTTGTATTTTGTCTCCTACAAAATGGTGCTGATTTAACTATAACTGACCGAGTATTTTTCTAAAGAAACCGATTTTATTTTCTCTTCTTTTTTAAAAAGATTTTTTTCCAAAGGAAGGTTTATGTTCTTATAATAGGGCTCGAAGACTTGAGGATCATGAATTGTCTAAAAAAATTATATCCAAAATGCAGTGGTTTTATGTAAATATTAAAAAATTTAATAATTTTTAAACTAGTTTCTTAAACCTCTAAAAAAATAGCCAACCTATTGGATTGGAATAGATAATTCAGACATAAACGTCATAAGACGTTTGGTCAATAGTTGGTGCAGATTTAATGTCAGTAAAAAAGGTAAAAGCTTAATTGAATATGCAAAGATGAAAAATTTTCGTGAGGCTTTCGAAATTTTTCAATCCTTAGAAGTAACTATGGTAAGTCTCTTGCTCTCCTTAGTAAAATTTTATTTTAAACATTTTTTTTTGACTATTAAGGATTTGTGCTCAGCAGTTTTAGCTTGTAATGTAGAAAAAGTTGAAAATTTAATTACAAATAAATCTTCAGAAATTAAACTAAATTTCAAAAATATGGTAAGAATTAATATACTCAGAAATTTTTATTTGGTTAATGTTGTCTCTTTTAGAAAGAAAATAATTCTACAATTTTATACTACGCAATCCAGGAAAATAATCAAAATTTGTTAAAAGCTTTATTGAAACTTAAGCCATATATTCTCGGGGAATATATAAATGACGAGCTGGATGTAAGTTACAAAAAAAAACTAAAAAAAAATATTTTAAAATTATCTTTGAATGATTTTTTAAAAGATTGATTATCCATTATATTTTACTAGTATTAAATATGATGTTGATGAAGAATGTTTGAAACTCTTAACACCAGAGATTAAAGATCTTAAAATTTCTCAACATGATATAAGTTGTCTTTATTACAAAGGAATGTCTTTTTTAAGATATTCAATGGAAAATAATTTAAATGTTGAAAAAATTGAAGATCTAATGGATCTTAAGTATTGTTCCAAAGAATTGATTACTGTGAAAGATCCAAATTATTATAACTGTAAAGAATATGCTTTAAAAATAGACAGAAAAGATTATGCTGAAATGATCGATCGAATAACTGTTAAATATATTTTAAATTCAAAAAAATTAAGAATGGAAATGGCTTTAAATGGTTATGACTTTTCAACAAATGATCTTCAAATTGTAATGTTTTTTTTTCTATTACGAATTCCTTTATGAAAAAATGTAATTTTTTGTTATGATAGAATGGTGAAAATCTGCTCAGTTTTGCCAAGAGGCAAAATTTAATGGAAATATGCCTCTTTTTAGAAAATTTAGAAGAGTATCAAGTAAATTAAAAAAAATTAAAATTAAGAGTTTTTGTTTTACATACTTACCGTAATGCCTTGCAAACAAATGCATGCATTAGAAATTAAAATTTTAAGAATAAATACGCAAAAAAAGCTATTTTTAAAGCGATTGAAAAAACGTAAAAATAATCAAAACATAGTTATGGGTTGATGATTAGGTTCTTTATTAGAATATGTGGTGAAAAATCAAAAATTCTTTTATTTTGGGACGCATTAATTGTTAAAATTTTAGGTTTCAATGCAATGCATTCCAAAGCAAGGTATTACGGTAAAAACATTTTTAGCATCTGCAATCTCTTCAGTAAATTTATTTAATCTTTGACATTTATTTAAAATTTTATTTAAAATGATGTCACTTGAAATTTTAGTTAATTTTAAGAAATTACCTCAAAAATTAAATATTTAAAATTAAAAACTCAAGACATTAGAAAATTATATTTTTAATTTTTTGATTGGATGGACTTGACCTCCGAAAAATATCAAACTCAGTTTAAAGAGTTCAAAATTTTCCTTGAAAAGTTTAACTAAAAATTTTTGCTATAAAATTCTTTAAAACCACTAAAATTATTTCAAAAAAATAATCAAAAAAACAATTATTTTTTTTAATTTCTTATAAAAGTTCGGACCCCTAAACTTGTTTTTTTGAATGAATCTAGATTATGTTTCTTACTTATGGAAAATTTTTTCGTCACTAAAAATAAAAAACAACGCTTAACATCTTTGCTGAATTGCCTAAGCAGTTTAAAATTTTTAACTTGAGATTTTGATGTACTTAAATTTTTAACTGAAATTTTTTTGAAAGGATAAGCCAAAACTCAATTTTATGAATAAGTAAAAAGAATCGAATTTACGTTTATAAACAGTTACTGCATTTCCCGAATTAACGTCGTACCTGTACCGTACTCAGACCGTACCCGTACTAAAAAAAATTTATTTTAAATTTTTTTATATTTAAAAAAAAATTTTGCCGTACGATACATGTACGCGTACCTGTACTCAAAAAAAATTTTTTTTAAAATCAAATTAAAATTCACTCGTAAAATTAACTCTTTTTTTTTAGTACGAGTAAGGGTACGGATAGGTTTCGAGTACGGTCTGAGTACGGCACTCGTACGCGTACGACGTTAATATTTTGTAAACGTAGAATATTTGTCTAAAGTTTTAGTTTTATTCGTATAAAAATAAAAGTTTGCCATTATGGGGCACCCGTTGTTTTAGTAAAAAGCATTTTAAAGACCATAATGTTGATCAGCTTTTTAAGTATGTTGCTAATAATTATCCAGATAAATCTTATTTAAATTAAAAGGAAAAAATCGAGGATTTTCATGAAGCCGTTGAAAAAAATGACTATTACAAAGTAAAGGCCAAGTATAAATGCATTTTTGATAATGAAGAGCTAAATGGAATTTTTTATTCTAATTTGATAACCTCTAAAACGAAAGTAACTAAGATCATTTTATGTTCATTTGAGAAATTTAAAAAAATTTTTTTAAACCTAGAATGAAAGCCAATCAGTTTTGTTTAAAGCTGTCCTTAATGGAAATTACGAAATATTAAATTTACTATTAGATTTAGCCGTAAGTGAACCAGAGAAGATGTTTACTAAATTTGATGAATTAAGAGATCATGTAATTTTTATTTTTGAAAAAAATATTTTAGAAAACTTATTCATACAAATATTTTTAATTGTTAGTGTTATCGTACTCCGATGCATTATGCTTCTGGTTACAATGACAATAGAAAAATGAGTCAATTATTATCCCAATACGGTTTTTCTGAAAATGTTTTTGATAAAGACGGAATGACACCTCTTGATTTTCAGGAAAGAATCCAAAGCGAAGAATTACAAGAATTAATTTTGAATCATAAAAAGAGAAAGTTTGACTGTGAAGAGCCGAATCCGTGGAGTTGGAGAGTTTGGACAAGAATACAAAGAGAAAAAAACACTTTAAAACAAATAATGTCTTTTTCTAATTCAAAATCGCATTCTCATCATCATGGCCATTCTCATAATCATGTTCATGCTCATTCTCATGATTCATATGATGAATCCCAAGAGCCTCTGATCACTCCCAATGGATACTGTTTAATTTTGTGATTATTTTAATTGTTTTAAAATTGTTGAATAAAATTTTTTTTTAAAGAGATTTACCCTTGCAATTATTTTCAAAAAATTTTTTAATTTTTTTAGAAAATTTTAAAAGCTTTTAGAAGAGAATTGCAATTCTTCAAATTTAAAGCAAAAAGCTTCTTCTTGTTTGAAAAAGCGATATTTTGGTTTTATAGTTTTTCTTAAATTAAAACAGTAATATTTCATCAAAAGCTCACAATGTTAAGTTTTTTTCAAATTCAAGTTATTTTGAAAGACAAAGTTGCCCTATTGGTACATGAAAAAGAAAGCTTAGAAAAATCATAATTTCCAAAGCTTTACTTAACTAAAATTATAAAAAAAATTAATTTTGAATTATTATTCACATAAAAAAAGTAGTTTATTATATATATACAAATGCCTTTACCTCTATTCAAGCTAGGAGCTTTACTAGCCAAACAAATAGCAAAGCCATTGTCTAAAATTCTTAAACAAAAGGCTGTAAATAGTGAAGCTTTTAGAACTAGAGTCATACTACCTGTGGCTAATAGTAAATTTTGATCAAGTTTAAAATTAGAATTCTATTTATGTTTATTTTTAATGAAAAGTTTATCATAAGTTCGATATTACCCTTCGGATGAGAGTTTTAGGCCTAGGGTCACCGGACAAAGTGCCACCAATGACTGAAAAAGCCGCTATTGATCTCGGCGGTGATATATTAGCTGAATTTTTTGTTTTTGGAACTGCCGCTGGACTCATACTCTTTGAATATTTTAGACAATCATCAAATACAAAAACTAAAAGTGATGCTTTTGAACAAAAAGTAATTGACATGGAAAAAACCTTAGAAGACTATATGAAAAAGTCCTCAGAGAATAATCAACGAATACTCGAAATGAGTAAATTTATGCAGGATCAAAAAGCTAAAATAGAAGATTTAAATAAGCAATTGAATAAGTTGGATGCTAGAAAAAATATTCGATTTGCAACACAGGCAACTCAAACTACCAATGGTACACAAATTGGCAAAATTATGAAATCAAAAAACTCAGCTCATTCAGCATCTGAAGATGTTAAAAATTCAATAGTCTTCCAATGTGCCGATGATGCTGTTAAAAAATTATTAAATTAGTTTTAGTTTTTTTTTAAACATTTCATTTTAAAAAATAGGTTTATGAATTATATTTTTTTTAATATTGGTCTAATATAAAGAAAAGTTTTAAAATTCTCAACAATTTAAAACAATAAAGTTCTAAGCTTTTTGAATAAGTTATTATAGAAAAAAAAATAAATCTGAAGAAGTTAACAAAATTCAATTTATTTTTTTGATTTTTACGATGTTTTCATCATGTTAACATTGAATTTATAAAAGTAATTGCTTAATTTTTGAAAAAATATTTTCTCTGATAATTGGCCATAAATTTTCAATATCTGAATACCAATTGTTCAATTAACCTTTTTTATTGGAATATATTGGAATTTCAATATCAGTTAAAAAATTTGAATATATAGAATAGTGCTAGAAAACTGCCTGAATACAGACATATCTTTTTCATGCTTTAAAGATCATAATAAGTTTGGGTTATTGTAGTAATAGCCTTAACTGTGCATAAAATTATTGATGTAGTACCAGAGAGACTCAGCTCAGGAGACTTTTGCAGTTACTTTTCATTCATTTGTCCAACATCGATTTAAAACAATTTAAATTTGTTACTTGAACCATTTCTTCGGCAGTTTATTTCACACATAGACTCGCTGAACATTTCTTAATCAATTTTTTTTGTTAACTTAAAAACGTTAATTCGGTTCGGGTAATTGTGGATTGAATTATTTATCCCACTGTTAAGATTAACATTTTCGTATCAAATCACGCACCTCTAAGCTGGATATATCTAGTTTTAATAATCTCATAATTTAAATACTTTAAACGATTTAAAAATTGTGTAACTCTTTCTTGCTCTTTAGATTTGTTGAATATCATGCTTCAAATGATTTAACGCTAACAGCATAATCTAAATATGAGCTTATTAAAGATTGGTAGAGCAAATAAAAACGATTTAAATTCAAAACACTTTAATTTTTTTTCTCGATTCGAAGCATACGAATAGCTTTGTTTACTGCAATATTTAAATGGTTTGACCATTTGAGATCTCTTCACCATTTGAGGCCATTTTTAATTAAAATATCCAGATCTTTATATCCTTCACTAATTTCTAGCCTTTAAGACGATTCATCACGTAATAAAATTGGGTTATAAATGACCCATTTTAACCGTTAACGTGATTACGGATCATTTTTGACCCGATTTTAGCATTCAACGTATAAAAAAATTTAAATTTATGCTTGAACCAAAATTTCTTTTATGAATTTAATTCAATTAAGTATCGTAAACCCTAGATAGTAGTACCGATATAAATTCGAAAAATTCCAAAATTGTACAAGCTGTGTTAGACAGATTTTTTAGTCAATATATAGCACCAAGAGATAATTTATGTTCGTTTTTAGTTTAAGCTTTTTTTTTCTTCTAAGTCAGCCTCTCTATAAATAATCAGTTTTCAAACGGCTTTGAGTATCCCAGCCTTACAAAATTAGTTAATTTTAAGAGGAGAACAAATTTTTTCATTCATTTTATTATTCTTTTATCATTTTTAACATAAGTTATAGCAGATGATGAAAATTCTTTTTTATCGCAAGAAAAATTATATTCACTTAAACATCAACGTAAAAAGGTTCTAACAGCAATCAATAAAATTTAGACATTAAAAATACTATTTTCATATTTAAGTAATTGAGTAAAAAATAGAATATGAAAAAAATCATATGATCACATACAATTCTCACCTTATAGCACAGAAAAAATAAAGCTTAAAATAACGATAATATCTTTTTTGAACGTTCGGACTTTTAAATATATTTTTATTTAACTTTTTAAAGAAATTTATTTTTATAGATTTTAAAAATTTGAAGTCATTTTTGGTTAGCTTTCGGAATTATGTATGGTGTTTGATAGCCTAAACCTTAAGTTAAGGAAAATTCGTTTGATTTTGAGCTACACTAAGTATTAATAAAAAAAAAATGATGCGAAATAGTTAACTTTTTCAGTCAATTTAATCTTTTTTATCTAAATTCAAATAAATAAAAAATTAGAAAATAAAAAAGTAAAATTGCTAAAGGTAGAATGTTTAGTTAGATTTTCAAATAAAGCTAAAAATTTAAAATTTCAGCAAATATATTTTAAATAATTCTAATTTTAACTGCAGACCTAAATAAGGTTGCAAATCTTTGCTTTCAAATTTTCCTTCTACATTGGTATATTCAATCGCAAATTGCGAGTTTTTTTTCAAATAATTATTAAGAGTACACGATAATTAAAATGAAGTAAGCCCCTTTTTTGCATTTTTTTTTACCACCTAACCAATAGATTCTGCTTATATCCTTTTATTGCTCATCAATCAACCATTTATCGATTAAATTCTGATATTTTTAATGATCAAAAAACAAGCATAATTGGAGATATTTTCTCGAAATGAATCAATATTTTTGACAAATAATTCTTGAGAATTAATCGGCCATTTATAAGCAGCCTCTAAAAGTTCATAAGTTTTAGTTGACCCTTGAGCAATATTAATTTTTTCTTTTACAATTAGAACCGAATTGTGTTTATTCAGTGGGTTCAAAATCTACCCAGGACACGGTAAAAGAGTTGTCAAACCAGATTTGAGAGTATGTGGAATTTTTGTTTACTAAAAAAAAATAAACGTAAAAGTTTAATTCTTTAATTCAGACTTTAGTCTTCATTAACCGAAAATGCGAAGCTTCATACAACTTCAAACGTAACCCAAGAACCATTAACTGGACCGTCTTGTACAGACGTAAACACAAAAAGGGTCAAGTAAGTAAAAAAAATTTTTTCTTATTTTGATATTTTTTTTTAAAATATTTTCTTTTTTAGGTAGAAGTCGAAACCAAAAAGAAATCACGCAGATTAGCAAAATTCCAACGTGCCATTACTGGTGCCACTTTGGACGATATCATGAAAAAAAGAAATCAAAAACCAGAGGTACGTAAAGCTCAACGCGAACAAGCCATCAGAGCTGCCAAAGAATTAAAAAAAGCTAAAGCTAGCACCAAGAAACCAGCTGCCGCTTCTACACAAGCCGCTGCCAAAAAGGCCCAAGCTAAACAACAATTACCAAAGGCTACCGCTAAGCCAGCTGCTAAACCAGCCAAAATACCAGGTTTAAGATAAACTTAAAAAATGAACACCAATTTTTTTAAAATTCGGTTTTTGAAAAAAATAAATCTTAAAAAAAATTTTTTAAATTTTTTTATTTCCTTCTAGAAAATGGTCCGTGTAAAAAAATAGAGTCTGGTTTTGTTATTATTTATTTATAAAAAAATTATAAAAATTAAAAATGACTAGAAAATAAAATTACAAAATTTTTAAATTGGAAAAAAAAAAGCATTTAGCAGAAATTTTTAATTTGATTCATTTTTAATCTCTTTTACCCAAAATTCTGATTACTTGAAGCACTTTATTAAAATAAACTTTTGCTTCTTCATTTGTCATGTCTTTTATTGAGTCTAAGATCTCTGATTTGACAATTGTTGCTAGTTTATTAGTATTAATAGGAAAATTTTCATAACCATCCATGCGTTTGCCAAGTCTCGGTAGTGAATGCTCAATGTCAACGAAAAATTGTGCATTCACAGTAAATATAAGACATAAGGTAACGAATCCTAATAACAAAAATCTTGAACGACTCATTTTAACTTTTTAAATTTTATTTTTTTTTAATCAATCTAAATATAAAATTATAAAAAAGAATTAATTTTGTAATTAAGCTTAATTTATCTTTAAATAATTGAAGACTAAATAAAATTTGTTCATATTTTTTTTAAATCGATTACAGCGATATCGATCGATTATTGAAAATAAGTTTAAAGAATCGCCATGAGTATTAAATAGAAATTTTTTTCTTAAATGTTCCTTCAATAAAATAAGCGAATCATAAATTAGAAATCAGAGCTCCAAAAATATAGTTTTTTGATATACTACCGTAAATTCTCGTTAATTAGTCCACGTATTTAAAATTGATTTTTTAATATTGTACGTGTACTAGAGACCATCCTTTCCATGTTAAAACTTTTTCGATTTTTGATTCCGAATCAAAAATAAAAAATTTAATCTTAGTACGTGTTTTTAGTTTAATTTTTGATTTTTAAAACACGGTCTAATTTTTGAGTTTGGTATTATAGTACCGGACAAACTCCAGAAAAAAAAATAAAAAATTGAAATTAAATTAAAAAAATTTTGGGTACTAAAAATTAGAAAAAAAATAAATAAATTCGATTTTTTAATTTTTTGTATTAATTATTTTTCAAATAGAGAATAAAAAATTGAATTTTAATACCGGACTAAAACGCGAGATTCCAGATAAAATCAATGTTTTCTCTATCAAAGTTACGTTTTTTCTGTTTTTTCGTCCTGAGACGACTGCTGAGTCCTTGCAAAATGAAGTGAAAAGGCTAATCCGAAATTTAAATGTGAGTTGAAACAAAATAGTGAATTTATAAACCAAAACCCAACACCTTTCTATTCTAATCAAAATCCTCAAAAATTTTGTTAACATTTAATGAATAGTTAGTTTTAACTTTACAAATAATCAAACCACACATCAATTAAACAAACAAGGACCCAGCAGTCGTCTCAGGACGAAAAAACAGAAAAAACGTAACTTTGATAGAGAAAACATTGATTTTATCTGGAATCTCGCGTTTTAGTCCGGTATTAAAATTCAATTTTTTATTCTCTATTTGAAAAATAATTAATACAAAAAATTAAAAAATCGAATTTATTTATTTTTTTTCTAATTTTTAGTACCCAAAATTTTTTTAATTTAATTTCAATTTTTTATTTTTTTTTTTGGAGTTTGTCCGGTACTATAATACCAAACTCAAAAATTAGACCGTGTTTTAAAAATCAAAAATTAAACTAAAAACACGTACTAAGATTAAATTTTTTATTTTTGATTCGGAATCAAAAATCGAAAAAGTTTTAACATGGAAAGGATGGTCTCTAGTACACGTACAATATTAAAAAATCAATTTTAAATACGTGGACTAATTAACGAGAATTTACGGTATTTAATACCAAAGAATTCCTTATTTTGGAACCTTTTATGAATACCGTACTGCACTTCTATCGAATTTGCGTCTAAGTCGGATGTGAACGTATGGCGAATGGATCTAACAGTACAATAAGAATGTACCGTCCCGTATTTTTAAAAAATCAAAAAAATTTCCTTGTAAAAGTAAATTTACTTGATTTTTTATTTACTTTTACAAGGAAATTTTTACTTTACTTAATTTACTAAAAAAAGAAAATTGGTATAAAAAATTGTTTGCTTTACTTGGTAAAGTAAATGAAAGTAAATTAAAGTATGCAGCCCTTGTACGGTACGGTATGTTATTACGACCGAGTCTGTTCGCCATTCGCCTACGACTCAAATTCAATAGAAAAAGGTACCTTGAATTGATTTAAACAAATGAATTCTTATGTAAATTTTATTGTATCAATGGATTTAAAAAAAAATGTGAAACTCTTAAAAGAGCCAAAAAATTAAATAAACCTTTCGGGATTTGTTTCTATGTTTTTAGTTTTTTAAAAATAGAAATTTTGTTTTAAAAATTTTTATTTCATTAAATATGTGATCAAAAAAAAAGATACGGTTAGCTTTTTTCGCAATATGATGCGATCATAAGTTCAGAATAAGATTAAAAATAAAACTATGATATTTTAGGACTTATTTGGAATTGAAGAAACGTTAAAAAAATCATCAAATTATTTCCTTAAAAAATAATAAAATCTATTGCAATAAAATTGAAATAAATTTTTTTTATTGATTCAAATTTCTTTACGTAAAATATATCTATAACATATCGTATTTAGAGCTTAACTGAAAAAAATACATATTTTTAGCTTTTTATTTTTACATTTTAAATTTAATTTTAAACAAACCATAAATTTGTAAAATATAAGGCAAACTCAAAGTTCATCCATTTCCCACAAGGTATATAATTTTTTTTGCCATAATAAAATAGAAATTTAACCAACCAAGTATGGAATAAAATGTAAAATTTACGTTTATTCATTTAACAGGTCGTTACGTAATTTTTTGAGCTTTAATTTTTCTTTAGGTTAAAAACAGGAAATAAATTTGTCTGTATTTTAATGAGTTTCTAAATTAAAATAATTGAAAGTCTTTTGGAAAAAAAACGGAAACAATACTCATATTTAGACCAACAAAAAAAGATCATTTTTATTAATTAAAATTTAAAAAAAGTAATTTCTTAAAAAAAATTAACGTAACTTTTCTGTTAGTAAAAATTCTTTCAAATTATTTATTTTTTCTTGTAACAGCCTTTGATTTACAAGAATCAAAAAAGGATTTGAATAATTTTGGATTATTTCTATGTCTCAAATCGTATCTTCTAGTGTTATTTATAATATCTTGTTTTTTGCTCAATTTAACTTCGTTATAAACTTTAGTATTGCTTAAATCGTTCATTTGCCTAAGCCAATTTATTTTCTTTTGAATGATAGTCGATAATTTTTCTTCATTTAAATGAATCATATTTTTCAGATCCTCGTTTAAATTCTTAAATCTCCTCGATGTTAATTCAACCTGTTCGAACTCATAATTTAAAATATAATTTATTTTGTTTAATTGTTCAATTTTTTTCATTAGTTCCAATTTAGATTTGAATTTTAAATCGAGATCCTTTTGTCTAATCTCAAGAACTTTTTTCAAATTTTCAACCTGATCCAATTTAGTCGAGTAATTTTTTTTCTCCCTTATATAATTTTCGTTATGCGCTCGCTGCTTTTCTTTAATCAAAGAGAATTTCTCTTTCAATTGAAACAATTTCTTACGCACAAAACAAGTGTCTAATTTTAAATTTTTAATGCGATCACTAATACTATCAATAGTTCCTTGATTAAAACGTATTAGATTCCTTACTTGTAAATCTTCATTTAGTTCTAACATTACATTTTCATTTTTAAGTAATTTAGTAAGCTTTTTGAATTTCCCTAGTCGATACTTTATTTCGTTTTCGAGTTCTTGAACTTGAATTTTTTCAATATTCTCAAAATAGGAATTTTTTGCGACTATTTTTTCTTGATTGCTCAAGCTATTTATACCATTTAAAATCTCCTTGTTCATTGAATTCAACTTTAAATATTCATTATTTAACTTTTCGTATAGAACAAATTTTTTATTTAATTCAAGTTCGGCATTTTCTTTAACGAGTTCTAAATCTTTTTCCAATTTAAATTTTAATTTATCTAATCTAAGCGAGTTTTTTTTAGATTTATCATCATTCAGTTGCTTTATTTCCTTGTATAAACTTCTCAAACAAGTTAGATTTAATTTGGCTTCATAGTTTATAGTTTTAGTTTGCTCTTTTTGTATCATATCTTTTAGTTTCAATTGATAATTTTGTTCATCTTCTTGTTCGATTAGTATTTGCCTCAAATTCAAATCGCTTGATATCAATTTTTTAATATCATTTTTTGTTATTAAAATATCATTAAAAAATTCTAAACTTTCGGTTTGTTGTTGTTGTTGATCAAGCTTAAAATTACCACTATCCGGATTGTTATTCAAATGGTTATTACTCGAAAGCGAATGATTAGACACTGAGGATGACATTAAAAAAAATTGATGATTTTTCTCATTTATATTGCACAAAACTAAAAGGCCATTGTCGAATGCACTTACTAAATAAGTCTTATTCATACAATTTGAAATACTTAATTGACATATTCCGCTTTTTTGAAAAAAATTTTGATTCCCTTTTTGAAAGCTAGTTATTTTATTATTGTCAACTAAATACTTGAAGCAAATAATATGGCCTTTGTCATTACCAAAACAAATTGTATTTTTAAATGAGCTAAAACAAGTTATGTCGAATTTTTTCAAGTCAATAGCTTTTTCTAGTATAATATCCTCTATATTATTTGAATTAGCTTCTATACTTAAATTTCTATTAAATTTACAAGAAAGTATCCTAAGGCTATTTAGTTTATCAAGTGCATAAATGAATAATTTTGATTGATGATTAAATATGGATATTTGTTTGAATTGAACTTGTTTTTCTATGTACTCATATAACCGTTGACCAGTGAATATATTCCATATGCATATAATTCCTGAATTTGAACAGCTCACGATAAATTGATCGTCCTCAAGCCAAATGAATTGTTGTATTTTTCCAATTCGTAATTTTATTTCTAGACATTTTTCAAAAGTCCATATATTAAATATCTTAATAGTGTTTAAGCTTGTGGCACCCAAAAATTTACCACCGTTTGAAAACTTTATGTAATTTGCTTGAGCTAAAAATAAATGCCAATTTGTTTAAAATTTTTTTTTTAGCAAACACATGCTCGCAAAGTATGCAGAAATAGCGAAATTTTTAATTCGTGCTTCATTTAGTTTTTTGAATTATGCTAATTAAAATCGGTTAGCTAAGTCTAAGTAAAATACGTAATAAAAATTTCAAACTACCTGCATACTTTTGCCAGTAGATTCATCAATTTTTGCTGCATTTTTATTCCCAAGAAAAAAAAGAAAATTAACATTTAAGTTAATTTTTTACCAATTTTTAGGGTTTATTTGTTTATAATTTTCCTGGTGTCTTATTATAAAGAAATTAGCAATATCTAGTGAAGTTGGTTAACCAAATGTTTGGTCGACCAAGTCTGCCAATTTTGGTTATAAAAATTTGGTTAACCAAAATTTTGGTTATCTCAAATTTTTTTTTTGTTAAATCAATAGAACCATATCCAATTTTTAATTTATCTATAAAATCATTGGTTAAACAATTTTGGTCGACCAAATTTTTGGTTAACCGCCTAACCAGCACTAACCAACATCACTAGCAATATCCAAATGACGAGAAACATAAGAACGAACAAAAAAAATTTTGATTATTACCGAGGCGCATGCGCCTCTCTGCAAGAGAATACGAAAAAGAAAGGAAAAAAAGGTAGTGACGGTAGCTGAAGCGAAATCCTAAGAAGTTCATGAACTGGTTCGAGCAATTTGTTGTTACAGAAAATTTTTCGTTATTATTTCTCTTATTCTAAAAGGTACTTTTCCCCGATGTTTTTAATAATAAAAAGATTTTTTCCTCGAAAATTTAGACCGGACAAAAAGTACCCGTCACGGTTTTTAGACCATCATCCTCTTTATTAAAAGAAAAAAATTTTCAGTTATTTTAAATTATTGATAATTGAGCGAATTTTGTTATTTTAAAAAAATAAACATGATCCAAAATTTACATTGTTTAATGTTTTCATGAATCATAGCTTATTTATTAAATTTTAATCGCTATACTTTAACTAATCTTATGATATTTTTAACCTATTATCTACTAATTTCATTTATGAAAAAAATTTTAATGAATTAATAATAAATTGACAAGAAAAAAAGGCGAACAAAAATATTGATAGCGAAATTAGAGCCAACAAGAAATTCTTGTATCAAAAATTGATAAATTAGGTAATGCTTTTGAGGCATTTAAATTCATTAGAGACTTATAATGACAATGAAAAAAAAAAACTGCTGAATTTTGATATTGAGAAATAAAAGAGAATCAATTTAAAAAAGGAAAATTTGCCCTACTACTAATACTACTATTTGAAAGAAAATCGTAAAATTTTAAGGAAAAATATGAGTTATTATTTATTGAATGAATATAGGCGCATGATTTTAAACAAATTTAAATTAATCACTTAAGTTCAAAGTACAATTCTTCGACTTTTTTAGATTCTAAAAATTTTTATTGAAATTTTTGCCATAAAGTTAATTGCAAAAATTAAAGATGAAACTTATATAAAACTTAATTAGAGAACTTTTTTAAACTTAGCTTTTCGACAATATCTAAGATAATTTTCTTAATTTAATTCTTTTTAAATTATAGTGGGACAAATTCTTTTGTAGAAATTTAAACTTGCAAAAAATAAATAAAGTTGATTAATTCTTTTGGGATATAAAATTCAATTTATTATTTTTCTAAACTAAAGAAGAGATCGTCCTTGAGAAAATTATTTACATTAGAATAAATTCTCAATTTTTAAAAAGTTTGAATGCTCCTAAATTAAAATTTTGATTTAAAACTCGCTTTCTTTAAAAATCTTACTTATCAAATATACTCTATAATTCAACTATTAAATTAATCTAAAATTTTGCACTTCAAAAGTTATTTTATCAATCGAAATAATCTTATAATAAATTCTCAAAAAATTAAAGGAATTAGGAGAATTGACTGCTTTTTTTATCATCTAAAAAAACAACATTAACAAGTTTTCTTCTAGAACTTGAATTGAGAGGACAGATTATATGATTTAATTAGTTGCAAAATTTAGTTAATTTTTCAAAAAAATAAAAATTTAAATATTAAGGAATGATAGTTGCTTACTTATTTTAAAGGTGAAAATTGCTTTCAAATCATTTAAAATAATTGAATAAAGAATTAATTTGTTTGCGAATGAGACAGCCAAAAATAAGCCGTTCGGGTGCAGACTAACACTCTGAACTGACTCTTCAAATCTTTTACTTAAAATTATATTTTTATCTATGTAATTCCAAATTTTCACTATTCCTTCTTTAGCATATGTAATTATCAAAGGCTTTTGAAAACAGCTATCTATTGTTAATATTGATGTATGATGAAAGCTTTTAACCAATTTTAGTTTAAGAATATGCTTCTTGTAAATTAAGTCACTGGTTAAATCGAGCTTGTAGACACTATTCCAATCTGTGAAACAAACGAGACAATTCTCAGAAGCATTAATTCCGATAATTTTTATAAATTCATCTGAAGTATTCTTTATTGAGTCATGGGTCGAACCTTCATCTAAAATTTAAAAAGCTTAGTAATATGTTTCAGACAAAAAAATCATGTTTTCCATTTCCATTGTCTACACATAAATTGGGAGTAATTAAAATAAAAAATTTATTTTTAAAAGCTACAATGTAATTTTTTTAGAGGAAGATTTTTAAAATTTCTAGTTAACCTCGCTGTAGACCAAAGCTAGATGAATTTTAAAGTGTAAGCTTAAAAAATTACTTAAAAAAATAAAACTCATTGAATCGTAGAATGTGAAACCCAAATGCGTATGCGGTATAAAGTGTAAAGTACACCTCGCTTTTTAGCGTATAATATTCGCTCTAGAGTTTTTACGCTTTTGAGTAGAAAAAATGACTATAAAAATTAATGAAAATTCCTTCTTTAATAAATAAGACCGTTTTCTTTTGACATTTTGATTTTGGATTTGGACCGTTTGTAATTTGCCTATTTGGAAATCAATCTAAAAAGAATAAAAGAAATTTCTAAAAAATTAAAAAATAAATGTTTGAAAAAATACAAAAATATCATAGTATTAAATTTTTTAAATCAAATTTAATACTATGATACATTAAATACGGTATAAAGTGTAAAGTACACCTCGCTTTTTAGCGTATAATATTCGCTCTAGAGTTTTTACGCTTTTGAGTAGAAAAAATGACTATAAATATTAAGGAATGATATTTTTTGTATTTTTTCAAACATTTATTTTTTAATTTTTTAGAAATTTCTTTTATTCTTTTTAGATTGATTTCCAAATAGGCAAATTACAAACGGTCCAAATCCAAAATCAAAATGTCAAAAGAAAACGGTCTTATTTATTAAAGAAGGAATGTTTTTAGTATTTTTTCTCACATTTTTTTGGTCTCTATGCATCAAGTACTAATTAGAGATAATACCATGATTTTAAGACCAACACAACTAATACTAATTGCATTTAATACGAAATGCTTAAATTAAAAACTAATACCAAAGCAAAAAGTTGAATACAAGATTTAATACTATATCCTTATTTAAGGTTTTTAATACTATTTCTTTTTTTTAAGCATTTAAAAATAAAAAAGAAGAAATTAATTCTAAAGAAAATGTTTTGGGTCTTGTTTGCAATGTGACCAGTATTTTTTTCTGGTCACATCGATACCTAGTCTAAAAAACAAAGATTTAAATTATTTTCATTTTTTACCAAAATTCGCTCAATTCTTTAATTTGAAATTTTTGTTGGTCGTTTTGATTTTACCTAAAATCACGTATATTTACGTAAAATACAAAAATCGTAATACCACTTTAATTAATATTTTCTAATATAGAAGAAATAAAATACGTTTAGTATAATTTATTTAAATTAAAATTTCGACCACATATTATGTGCTCACATAATAGGAAAGACCCAATATTTTATTTTCAAAAAATAAATTTAATTAATTAAAGGTTTATAAAATGTAATCAGTTTAATTTTTTGCTTCGTTTATTTTAATTGGCGTTAGTAAGGCTTTATCTTACATTTTTTCGCTTCCGCGACTTAAGATTTTTTTTGAAACAGGTATTAGTTTTTTTTTATTTGATACAGAATTGCCTTATTTCTTTTTGGCCTTAGTTATTTACCTAGATTAAAAACAGTTAGTATTTAATGTATCATAGTATTAAATTTGATAAATCAAATTTGGTATTGATTACAAAAAATAAGCATTTAGTATTTAATTTTATTTTAAGAGTTTGGTCCTAGATTTTAAAATAAGAATTTAGTATTAATTGAAATGGTACTAAATCTGTGGTATTAATTGCAAGTGGTATTAGCTAGAAGTGAATCCATTTTTTTTTTATTTTTAAATTTTTTTTAAGATTGATTTCCAAATATCAAATTCAAATAGTCCAAATCTCAATTCAAAATACAAGTCAGAGGATGTGAACGGATAAATTTTATTGAATAATTAATTTTTATGATTATTACTTTCAATAATTTTTTTAGTAATTTTACCTTATAATATTTTTTTTAATATTTCTTAAAAATTTTATTTTTTTTTATTTTTATAATTTGTAAAATTAGTTGATTGCTAATTTTTTTTTAATTTTACTTTCCTTATTTTCGGCTTAATTAACCGATTTTTTTTAATAAATATTTTAAAAATTGAATTTTTTTCTTAAGCTTTTTATCCCTTCCAATCCTAAATAATCGAGTTTGATTTTTTATTTTTGAAAAAGAAATTGTTTCACGCATTTAAGTGAACCCCTTCCTCTTTAAAGGGAAGATTTTTACTCATTTTGGCGAAGTTATTTACGCATCTAAGAGAAGTTATTTTATTTAAAATCGAAGTCACATCGCATTAATGAGAATTTATTTTCGCCCAAAAGTGATTCAAAGCTCGCTTTATACTGTAAGACTTTTTCGCATTAATGCGTAAAGGGCTTGACATTTGGGATGCTTTACTTCAAAATCACTCTAATGCGTAGAAATCTTCGCCTAAAAAAATTACAGTATACATAACTTTAGCTAATGATTGTATAATTTTAATGAGTGATGTTATATTCAAGTTTTAATCTCAAAATTTTAATAAATTCATGCTTTTACACTGTAAATATTTTGAGTGTATCAATATGCACTTAAATGTGTATTTTAGCCTATTTTACAGTTAAATGTGTAAAAAAGTATTTCCCACTTTAATGTGTGGCGTTTTAGTATATTTGATTGGCTGATTTTAAGTATTTTACAGATTTAAGTGTAATTGTTTACACATAAAAGTGGGAAATACTCTTTACACTCAAAATATTTACAGTGTACGTTAGAGTATTCGTTTTGATTATAAATTTATTGGCAATTTTGAGGTAACAAAAAAAAAATTATAATGCGAGGAACGAGTTAACAACCAGATGCGATTATATGAAAAAATGATAATCTAAATAATTTAATTTAGATAATAAAAAAATAAGAATCTTTCAAATGAATTTTCAGCAGCAAATCTAAAAAATAAAAAAAAATTATTAAAATAAGTTCAAAATAACGGCTCGCAGAATAATAGCGTTGCTTTTCTACTTGTACTTTATATTTTCAATTTTTCATGAAACTTTTTATAAAGTTTTATGTCTTTTTAAACAAAGTAATATCGCTTGGATCCTTTTACTGAGCCTTTATTGAATGTTGTTAATAAATTTCTTATTACAGAATGCTTTAAACTGTATTACCCTCTTACTTATCTTTGAGCCTGGACAATTTTGATTATATCTATTACAAAATAAATGACAACTCTTAAAATTAAATTTTGGATTTTAAAATTAGTTGAAATCGTAGGTAAATTAAATTTCCGTTAAGATTCCAATTAACGATTCAATTTTACGCAGACTTTTTAAATTTGTTATAAAGCTTTTTGAGTATACTGACAGAAGTCTAAAAAATCATTCATTACCTTCCAAAGTCGACTTACTTACGGAAAAATATTTAAGCTAAAGCCTAAAAATGGTTAAAATAAAAAAAAAATTTGAGTTAAAAAACAACCCATTCTGGTCTTAAAAATAATAATTTTTTAAAATTTTGATTGGTAATTAATTACCAATGCTGAAAAACAATTTTTTAATTCAATGAAAATATAAGAATTTGTGAATAAACAAATCTCAGCTTTTATTTGAATTCAAAAAAAAATTACTTGAATTTTCATCAAAGCTCGTCAATTCACAAAAGTGTTTCAAAATATAATCATTAACAGTATCTGTTTGATATATACCTATTTTATTCGTTCCCATAAGACAAATAAATCCATTATTTATAGTCAAAATTTGTCTTATTTTGTCATAATTAGTTAAATGACTAAGATAATCAAGGCGCTTTGAGAAATCATCTAAATTATTTATATCCCAATTTAAATCTGTACTAGGATGATTAAAAATAAGTTCGTCATTTTCTTCATCATCAACGCCATCCTCTTCTTGAAATAGAATCTTACTTTTTATTTTTTGTATGTACTCAAAATCCGACCATATTTTAAATATTTTAGAAATCTCTTGCTTTAAAACATTGAATAAAATAATATGACCTGAATCATCGCCTATTAAAATATCATATGAATTTAACCATTTAAAACTAACATAATTGGCTGGTAGATTAAATTCCCAGCTCAAAAAAACTTTATCATTTTTTTCTAATGTAAAGCCTGTTAGAATATTTTGACCAATAACAACAAGTTTTTTTGAGTCGTTTGGATAAAAAGATATTTCTAATTGATTAGAATTTGTACTCAAAATAATTTGATCTAAAATTAGGAATTGATCTTGGCACCAAACAGATAGAATCGTATCGAAATCCGACTTGGTTACTAAAGCAAATTTTGTTCCATCATAACTAACACATAAATTGATAAGAAGCGAATCTAAAGATATTGAATTTATCTTAGTATTTATATCATTATTATAATCAATAAAATGTAGCTTTGTAATATAAGTTCCATCTGACTTAGCGTCGATTTCCTCTTGTACTAAATAATTTGAGAAATCAAAAGAAAAGAATCTATTCACACATATATTGTCATCATTGTGAACAATTTGAAAATTTTCATCGACTAAGCTAAAATAAACCAAATTGTTGGAATTTGAAAACACTATCAAATTATCATTTATGAATTTAAAAGAGTTTTTGGTCAAATTGGAAAATCCGAAAAAATAGTCTGGTTTTAGAGTTAAGTTTCTTTCATACTCAATACTTATGTTACTTGTTCTTATGCTAAGATTTGATCTCGATTTATCAAGTTTATAAAGTGAATTGCTTTGAAATAATTTAAAAGAATTATTTCTCATTTTGATCTTATTGTCAAAATTTTCATTATTGATAAAATTTGTTTAATTTTTTTTCAAATTAAATAGCAACCGTTATATCATATATTTCTTTATTAATTTTGATTTTATCTCAATTAAACAATTGTCTTTGTTTTTTAATATTTATTAAAAGTGAAAGTTTAGAAAAGCAATTCAAAATTTTTAATTTTTTAATTGTTATATAATTTAATTTTTTAATAGTAATATGCTAAACAACATTAGGTGATTCAAAGAACTAAAAAATTCAGCTTTTTAGCTGAATCTAATATCAATTTAAAAAGAACTGATATTTTGCTAATTAGATTTTGTTTTGAATTAATATATTCAGCTTCTTCATCTCAAGAAGAAAACGCTAAATATAGATCTGACCCAAGTACAATAAATCATGTCATGAATATAATAAAATTTTTCAAAATAATTAACTACATCCTTAATTAAAACTAACTTGAACGCATTTTATTCTTCGACTCTTCTTCAAGTTTCCTTTCCTATTCCTCTAAAAAAACAATCAATAAAAACTAATATTTTATAGAGATTATTGTTTCCACACAATGAAATAGCTCTTCCCCACAAACACTTTTCTCTTCGCTACAAAAGACTTTAAAACACAAAAATATTGTGTTAAAGAGAAAAAAAAAATTATTCTAAGTTTTTATAGATATTGAAAAAAATCTTTTCACCACAATGACTTTTTTGCCAGAATAAATATAGTTTTTATACTAGAAAAATTGTTTGAAGTTTTAGTTATGCCAGATTCTAAATGAATATTTTCGGATGATTCTTCACCGAGAATAATGCTGGAAATTTTTACCTCACTTATTTTGGCGAATCTTAATAATTTTGATCTATTCCATGAAGTGAACATGAGTAATTATTGAAAGAAGAGACTTTTCTACCAGTTCAGCCTCAAATTTATTATGAAATTAAATTATTGGTTTATTTTTTAAAATTAGTTGTTGGTACGGCATTCAAACGTAATTATTCGTTTTTAAAGGCTTTGAAATATTTTTTGTGTTGAAGAGATATTTATTTTTTTTTAGAAATTTGTGCTTAAAAGTTTTTAATTTGTGATGAAGAGATTTTTTAATAAAAAAGGTTGATTTGTGGCGAAAAGTTTCAAGATGAAGGAAAGAGTGTTTTTGTTTGTGGGGATGAGGGAGACGCTATTTCTTTTAGAAACTTTTTCTTTCCTGAGAAAGAAAAAGAAAACAAGAGAAAGTTAAATTAAAATTATATTTAAAAGATATTCTAAAATCTATCCTAAAAAATATCAGGCTAAAAGTTTTCTAAACAAAAATGAACGTTTACGAATGTTTTTGAATGTTGATAAAACTTTTTTTGCCAAGAAAAAAAACTTTAGTCTCAATAGTAATTACTCGCAAATAATGACTGATTATACTCGAGTACTCGTCTATAATGACAGGGTCCTATAAAATTAGAACGACGAATGAGATATCACTATCTAGATGATAACATGTTTTTATAAACGAGTATTACGTTAAATGCTAAAATAGTACCTTAGCAAATTTTCTAAGCAAAGCAAAATTATTAAATTTTAATAGTAAGAACTATTAACATGTTTGCAATATCAGTAGTATCAATATTTTTGATTGAACAAAAATTACTTTGAAAGCAAATGGTAAATTCACAGTAGTTAAGACCATGAGTGTAGCAACTAGACCGGTTAACCGGTAAATATCTAATTTTTTTTGCAGTTTTGCTTCTAATTTACTTTAAAAAAAGTTTAAGGAGAAGTACTCTGACAAAAAGGCATTGTGTCGAAAAGATTTTCAAAATTCGTATAAATTTCGAATAATAAATATTTTTCTCTTTAAAACAATATCTGTGTTTAAAAGCAATTTGTGGCGAAAAGAAATGTGTTTAATGGTAAAAATTTTTCGATTTTGGGGAAACAATAATCTCTTTTAAAAAATATTCAAAACCTAATTTTTTCAATACTCAATATAACAAGTCTTTATTAGCAAAGGCAAAGATAAATCTCTTCTTTTGTCGCCTATGCAAATAGATCACTTTATTAGGCTCGAAACTGTTTGACATCAGAAGAGCATTTACAACAATCTAAACCAATAGAATAAATTAAATAAAAATTGTTTTTCACTCAAGAATTTAGCTGATAATGAGTAAGATAAGCAAAAAAAACAGGTGTTTTAAATTAACAGAATTCCTTAAAAAAAATTGAAAATTCAAAAATCATCAAATTTTAGTTTATGCTTGGATCACTTTTTTTTTTGCTAAAAAGCCAGCTTAAAATTGATCCTTTATGAAAAAACTTGAGTAAAAGTGAATTTTTTTCTACGATCTCAAAAACCCATTTTTATAAACTATTGTAGAAATTTTTTATGAATATTCGTTTTTAAGAAAAAATAACTTAACACGTGCGTTACGAAATTTTAGTAATTAAAATCAAGTATTAATATTAAAAAATATTAAAGCATTTATATAATATGATTGAAAGTGATAGAGAACACAATGATAATTTAAAATTTAAAAGCCTTTTGAAGGAACGATGTACGTTTCATATTACGTTAATTTATTTTTATTTTATCAGTTTTTTCAACTTTTGTTTTTGTAAAATTTTTTATTTTTTGTTAAGACCAAGAAAATGCCCAAATTTATCAAGATGATAAAAAGAGCCTATCTGTTAAAAATGCCAAAAATATTTCAAAAAAATTACAAATGAATTTCAAGTAATTAAAATTTATCTAAATTTAAAAATTTTCCTTACAATAATTAATTTAATTAATTTTAAAGAAAATTATGGAAAGCATTATTATTAGCTCAGAGCCTAAGTTTTATTATTTGTGGCACGGGTATTGTCACATCAACTCTTTCTGATGAATATCAAATCAATATTCCCACTGGTAGTTTTTATTTTTGCAAATATAATTTAATTTAATCATATAATTTTATTAAACGGATATTTTTAGCTCAATCGGTTCTAAACTATGCGATTTTAGCCCTAATATTTATACCCAGTTGGGTTTTGTACATAAATGACAAATCAAAAATTTTAAAAATTGTCAAAGAAGACTTTTGGAAATATTTAATTTTGGCATTGGTTGACGTAGAAGCCAATTATTTAATAATTAAAGCTTATTCTTTGACGATAATGACTTCCATTCAAGTTATTGATGCCTTTATTTTGCCAATGACATTAGTACTTTCTTACTTTTTTCTTAGAAAAGCATTTAAAATAAATCATGTAATGGGTGTAGTTGGATGTCTCTTTGGTTGTGCTTTTATTATTTTAGCAGACTTTTCTATAAAAGATGCAAAAAATTGTAATTTAGTAAAATAATTGTTTTTTCTTAATTTTTACGAATCTTTTTTTTTTAAGTAAAATATCATAAATTAGAAGGAGATTTTTTATGTTTGCTGAGCTCAGCTTTATATGCTGTAAGTAACGTCGGATCTGAATGGTTAATTAAAGCTAGAACAAAAAGAGAATACTTGGCTATGATTGGCTTTTTCGGCACTTTAATTAGTATAGTTCAAATGTAATTTTAATTAAATCAAAATATTAACTTAATTTTTTTTTAAAAATATAAAATATTTAAGGTTAGTTTTGGAAAGAAGCGAAATAAGCAATTTATTCGCCTTAAATAATATTTCTGTGTGTAAGTGTTCATTGATTGTAAATTTAATAAAAGTAATTCTAATTGTTTTCTCAAAGGGATTTTATTTTTGGTAGAAGCAATCTTGATGTTTGCTATTTACATTTTAATTCCATGTGTCATTGATCTTTCAAGTGCTGCATTTTTAAATGTTAATTTATTGACTTCCGATTTCTATGCTGCTTTTTACGGTATTTTTGTCAAAAAATATCAAGTAATTCTATAGTATTTTTATCTCTTCTCAGAGAAAAAATTATTTTAATTATTATTCGCTCAAAAGATTAAAATTTACTCAGAATCAAATATGAATACGCAGTTTAAGCGACATTCACTTAGGTGACCAAGGTTCGTTTAGTTTAACAAATAATAAATTTTTGGTCCTTCTTTAGATGGCGATTCCGTGAACTTTCTAAGTGATAATTTCTAGCGAAGTTAGCATAACATTTTAATTTTGAAAATTTAAATATACAAACCTTTTATAGATCCATTTTTCTGTAACTTGAATGAATAACCATTTATAAAAAAATCGCACAGCTATAAGCTAACTTCTTGGAAAGATTGTTAAACCTAAATTACATAGTTTTCAAAAAATCGACAAATATTAGATGATTTGGGGGAACTTCAAATTAATTTTAGACATTTATTTTAAAAAATTTTCTTCAGTAACTAAGCAGTTAAGTTAACTGAATTTTAGCTAACTAATTGAAGGTTTAATGATTATTAGATAACTTGTTCTAGTTTACTCAAAAATAAAACTTACTTCAATCGATATTTAGCAAAATATCGGTAAAGTTGGGTAACCAAAGTTTACGAAACATCGTTAAAATAGAGTAATTATGTTATTGAAATATAGAGAAATCGCACCCGGGTGCTTTTTTTCTATGTATTAGAGTCGCACTTTTTTTTTAAGAATATAAGTTAAGATAATATTTTTATTAGCTTAATAAGGAAGTTAATATCAGATTAAAATAACATCTAAATGATATACATCCATGATACCCTTAGAATTGAGCGGTTTTGCTAAACATTTATTCAAAAATTTATTTATTTTTTATTTAGTTTCATTATCTTTATTTTATTGGATTTGGTTGCATTCTTTTGGGTACCATTTTGTACTGTTTATCAGAACCTAATGATAGAATGTCCAAAATAAATAAGAAAAAAACAGGTAGTCAAAATGATGATATTGAATGCAATGCTACAGTTGTTAATGATAACGAAAAAGAAGTTACTTTTTAATAAAATTTAAAAAATATTTTAATTTTTAATTTTTTTATAAAACTCCTATTTTATTCATTCAATAAATTTAATATTAATTTCGATTAGTTTTTTTTTTAATTGAAATATTATTAATAAATATTTTGATCCCTAGAGATGACAAAATAATATATATATTTTATGTCAAAAAGCATAAAAACAAAAAACAAAGGAAACATTTTTTTAATTATATTTCTCTTCAAAAATTCCGTAAACGATTTTTATAAAATGACTTGAGTAATAAAACTCTTTATTTTACAGATGATGCAAAAAAAAGGAAATTTTAATCATTTTCAGAATTCCGTAATAAATCTAGTGCTCTGTCCATTAGAATATCTCACTTATAATAAGGTCTAGATAAGTTTTATAAAAAGACCGGCTCCAGATATGATTCAAAATATTTAATTCAAGGTTTTCTTTACTTCCAAGCATTCCATCAATTTAAAAAAAATAGTTAACCATTAATTGTTTTTTTGAATAAAGACCGTGAACTATAAATATTCTATAAAATCCAAAAAAAATTCGATCCAGTGCTATCTCCTAAGACAGGTCTTTGGAGGTATATCATAAATAAAGTTTTTGGAGAATCGTTTATTTAAAATTATCACGAATATCTTTTTTTTATTTTTTTTTTAATTAAGGGTTTGCTTAGAGATCTTGTTTAACAGGTAGCCTTAGTGCGAGAACTAATAAATAAATTACGTAGGATAAACACCTATAGGCTTCAAAAATAAAAATAATAATTCACATTTAGAAAGTCAAAGATGTGATAAGGTAAATCGTAAGATTTTTTTTAAATCTCGAATCTTTTAGTTTTTACTTTAGTGTGTCTTATCAAACTAAGATTTATTTTTATCTAATTTTAGATGAGAAAGCATTTTAAAAAAGTAAAATGACATGATTAAACATAATTGCCAAATTTAAAGTAAATAAAAAGCTTTTAAAAAGGCTTAATTTTGAGTTTGAATGTTGTTTCTTAGTCGTTACCTTTTGATTTTATACCAAAAAAATCCCTTACTTATCTTAAAGAAAATATTTCAGAATTTTTTCTTTCGTTACAAACGATTTTTTTAATCACTTAATATTTAATAATATTCTAAAAATTACATCACCTAGAAAATCAATAAACTCGAATGTGTCTTTATGTTGCCAAGAGTGACTCAAAAATTGTGCTTCATTCAAAATACAAAAAATCAAATTATTTTTTAAATTAGTTAACCGATTTCAAAAACTTTCGTTGGTTCCTGTGACAACGATTAAAGGAAAAAAAATGCTTAACAGTTTTGATTTTTTAGGCATCTAAAGAAAAATTGATTCCAAGTATTTATTAGTCTTTTATTAGTTGTAAGTCGACTATTAAACCAACAAAAAAACTTCTGTAATTCATATTCCATTACAGAGGACTAAGATTCGTTTTTTTGGGCTAATATTCAATTTCTAAACCTATCTTATATGATAAAATATTTTCAATTAACTTTTCTAAACATTAATTTAAGCAAGTTAAAAATTCATCTGGGTTTCTCTTTGAAACATATTATTTTAAATTTTGTATAAAATCAAAAATATGGAAGGTTCCCATTAATATCAAGAGAGGCATTTATAAAAAAAAAATGATAAATTAGTTTCTGTCAATTAAATTTTCAATTTTTCCTTTTAAGATTTAAATAGAAAATAATTTTATTTTTTATTCACGTTTTAAAATTATATTTTTAATTCAAATTTAATTTTCTTCTGGGTCTTAGTTTAAAAATAAACTTACACCGATTTAACGTCGGACCTGTAAAAAAATTCTTTTTGAGTACGATTCATAAACTCAAAAATCAAATTGAGCGTTTCAAATAAAAATTCAAATTTATAATAAATTTTTATTTTAATAAATATTATGCAAAATTCTTAAAGTTCTTCCCTAATTTAAAAATTTTATTTTATATAAAACCATGTGATATTGTTATGTAAAGAAATCCGGTCACAATTCACAATTGAGCAAATTTCTTAAAAAACACTTTTCATATCTTAATTACTCCAAAAATTATAATACTTCAACAAACATACTCTTTTAGTAATAATATTTCATATTTAAAAGTTTGTTGCTTAAAAGCTACTATTTTGTAAAATTTGTCAACGTAAGTTTATATTTATCAAATTTAGGCTCAAAAAAAAATAATAATAATTTATATTAAATTTTTTTTTTTTTAAATTTTAAATTTATGTCAATAATAAAGATTATCAAATTGAATCTAATCCAGGCTATACGAAAAAATAAATTTTTGATCTTTCTTTAAAACATTTTCCTAAAATTGAACTTAATTTTTTTTAAATAATTTTAGACATGTCTCTATAATTTTGTTTTTTTAATTTCTGTTTCGTATTATTTAATAATTTTGTTTAGTTTATACAACAAAAAAATAAAATGAGTGGCAAGGAATTCGTTCTTCCACTGTACTTTATTCGACGACAAACTAGGTTTAGCTTAAACGAAAAAAAATTAGTTATATTTCTATTGAGTACTAGCTTAGCTACCTTACTTTTGATATTTAGTAGTCTACCACCGAATAGTCAATTTAATGGCGATGAATTGAATAAATTTTTTGTACCAAAGCTGAATAATTCTAAAATTATTCATCAAGAAAATTTGCATAATCATGAAATTAATTTTAAAAATAAAAAGCTTGGTAACGACAATCAAAAGCCTATGCATGATGTTAGGCCTGAAATAGACGCAAAAAATCTTCAAAGAAGAGAAACTGTTAAAAATGTATTTTAAAAAGATAAATTTACTTATGAATATTTTTTCTATATTTTTTTTTCTTAGATGACTTTGTTGGCTTGGAATGGTTATAAAAAATACGCATGGGGACAAAATGAACTAAAACCAATTAGAAAGTCTGCTCATCAACCAGGCATTTTTGGAAATGCTGTGGAATTGGGCGCTTCTATTGTTGATTCCTTAGACACTTTACATATTATGGGTCTTGACGAAGAGGTCAAACTTGGTTATGAATGGATTAAGCAAAAATTCAATTTTAAAGTTGTAAGTTAAAGCCCAGTTAACATAAAGCTTGAATAAGACATTCTTGAAAATTTTTATTATTCTTTAAAAATTAGTACCGTGGAATTATTGATTTTTAAGCAAAATGATAAATCGTTAATTAACGGTAATCGAATTTAATAAAATTTTTTAAAAAAGTGATAAAAATAAAAAGAGAAATACAGTGAACAAAAAGTGAATGACTAGTAATAATAAAATAACTGCAAAAAGTTATCGGTAATGAAATAATTAAGTAAAAATTTAGAACATATTCTTGTAGAATTCATTCTTACGTAAAAGTCAGTTTTACAAGTTTTTTTTGCAACTCCATCAAGCTTTGAATTATTATTATTTAAATTACCTATGGGTTATTATAAATTTTTATTAAGGTTTTTTATAACCTTTCACGCAATTTCTTCACATATAGCCCTAGTCATTTTTCTGATATACAGTGATTCTAATATAAATGTAACGTCAACCGCCAGCCGTAACTTTTTACCGTAACCGTGGCCATAGCTCAAACATCTTAAAATTGACGTTCCATTTACATTAGAATCATTGTAGTTCCTGGTTTCTGTATAAGCAGAATTTTACATTACCAACTGAAAACACTTTTTATCTTAAATTGTCAAAGAAATCACTTAAAAATTAAATTTAAAAATTTTCTTTTCTTAAATTTTTAAAACTATTTTTTATGCCAAGAATACGCAAATGTCGGCTTTTGAAACAAATATTAGATTTGTCGGTGGATTTTTGGCCATGTATGCTCTTACTAATGACAAGGTAAGATAATTTTAATAGTTCTAAGACTATCTAGGTTATAATAAAAGCCTAAAATAAAAAAAAAGATTTATCAAAATAATTTTTTTTGCACTTTAAGGCTTTTATTAACTTTCAAAACTAATATATTTATTATTAATTTTTTATAGTTGTATCTAGATAAAGCAGTGGAAGTAGCTGACTCATTAATGCCTATTTTTAATTCTCCCACAGGTATACCTTACTCTCTGTTTAATCCGGTTAGGTAAGAATCAATTTTTTCTTTTTACTTTAATAATTAATAATTTTAATAATTTTTAATTCTTAATAATTTAAGTAAAACAGTTTCCAATTATAATTGGGCAGCTGGCAGTTGCTCAATTTTGGCCGAAATCGGAACAATTAGTTTAGAATTTCAATATTTGACTGATATGACTGGAAACAAAATATACCAAGAAAAAATTGACAAGATCTATGATACACTTTTAAAAAATAAAAATCAAAATGGTCTTTATTATAATTATATAAATCCGAGCACTGGTCAATATTGTGGAAGTAATTTTATTTCTAAATTAATTAACTTATTTTTATTTTATAAATAAGAATTTAATTTTAAAAGATCAAGCGTCTATAGGAGGCTTAGCTGATAGTTTTTATGAATATCTTCTTAAATTTTGGTTGTATAAGAAAAAAGCAGATAAAAATATTCTAAAAATGTATCTCGATTCAATTGATGCTTTAAAGTCTCATGTTTATTCAAAATCAAAAGGAAATTTAGGCTATTTTGGAGAATATTCGAATAATTATGTTACTCCAAAAATGGGTCATTTAGCTTGTTTTGCTGGTGGAATGTTTGCGCTAACAGCAATTCAGGTTGATGAATTAAGCGAAGAACAAAAAAAAATGTACAAAGATATGGCTATTGATATAACTAACACTTGTCATGAATCATACATTCGAACAGCTACTCACTTAGGTCCAGAATCGTTTAGTTTTGATTCAACTAACGAAGCGTATGCAGCTGATAAATATTACATACTTCGTCCTGAAGTAATTGAGTCTTATTTTTATTTGTGGAGGATTACAAAAGATGAAAAGTACAGAGATTGGGCATGGGATGCCGTCGAAGCTATAGAAAAATATTGCAAAACTGAAAATGGTTATTCAGGTATAAGTGATGTAAATAGTCCAAATCCTAATAAAGATGATGTCCAACAAAGTTTTTTTCTTGCAGAGACTTTGAAATATCTTTATCTAATATTTTCGGATGATGATGCAATATCATTAGATAAATATGTATTTAATACAGAAGCACATCCATTTCCAATTAGAAATTAATTTTGTTTAGTTAATAGATATCTGATAAATGTTTTTGAAAATCTTTTTTTTTCAAAATTTGTTTTAATTTATTATAAATTTTTAAGCTTAATGAATTGGTTTGCGATTTTTAATTCAGCCTGAAAAAATTGATTATTTGGATAATAAATATTAAAAAAATTCAGAAAAAAATATTATTTTTAAGAAAAAATTTTATTCCTAGAAAATGATAACTTAACGTACTATACTACGGGGATTGCCAGATTTTTTTTCGCCATGAATGAACGCGGAAACGGTCTTTTTTAAGATATATCATATGTTCTATATATATTCTGAAACCTCTCGACGAGCTGAGCACGAATCTGATGTCGGTCTTAACATGACTCCGCCCATTTCGGACTTTGGTAAAAATGTCTGTTTTTGGTCTTGAAGATGATATCCAATCGAAAAAATAATTTTAAAATCGAATTACTTGGCCTAAATTACAAATTCTAATCTTTAATTCTTCGATCTTTATTATCATGTATTAAGTTCTGTAAATATAAATGATTCTTTTAAACCAAGCGTTCTAATAACCATTTTTTATTACAAACTCTCGCTTTTAAAACATACTGGAATTTTCCAAATACCTTTCGGCTAGAATTCTATTTTTTTTTAAAAAAGATTTATGAAAAAATAAACAAAAATTGAGTATTTTAAGTCAAAATTTAAGAAAAATGGTAATAATTGGCGCAAGTAATCGGTCAATTGATTCACAAAATGAGCTAAATTAAATGAAAAATTACTCTAACTTTTTTTTAATTTTGAAGTTAAATAAAAATTACATTTTTTTTAATAAGAATCTTTTAAATTTACTTTTAAAAAGTTAAAATATTAAAAAAATTTAAATAATAAATAAAAAATAAAAAAGTTAGAAATTTCACTTCAATTTTACATTATCTCTTTATCTATTGAATTGGCTTACAAAATAAAAAAAGTTTTACTTTAAGATTTATATTAAAAATCAAATTGTCGTAACTAAAAAGTTTATTTTTTTTCTCGGTTATTATTTTTTTATGAAAATTAAGAGTCAAGTGATTCGGATTAAATAAGTTTATAATTCTTTAATTTAAAAAAAAATAAATTTTTTAACAAAAATTGAATAATTAATAAATTAAATTTTTTGTTGTTGTTTAATCGACACCATCAAAGCCTTCGGAATTTTCGATAGCTAACAAAAGTTTTTCTCTTAATTCTTCGTAACTTCTATACGGCGGTAAGTCAAGTCGATTAAAGCTTTAAAGAGAAAAAAATTTTTTATTTTTTTAAACAAAATTTTTTTCAGGATAAATTTCTTACCATGTATGAGCTCTTGGCAATTGTTTATAATCTCCCCAGCTTTGAATTGTAAACTTCTGATAACCATTACTACCTTGTAATTCGGCAAATCCATTCATTGGCACACGGGAAGTACCAGTTACAAATTGTAAGAATCTTAAGCGTAACTCATTGGGAAAGGAATACATGGCCATCCAAAACCATGTAATCACTCTATGATGTTGATTGTACTCGCCTTTAAAAACTGTATTCATTTGCCAATCTTTAATATTTACATCACCTAAACCACTTAATAAGAGTTCGAATTCTTTTGGATCGAATATTTGTATACATTGACGGGGTACTATTTCAGTAAAACCTTTTATAAAACTATTTGTTTGTTTTTCAATGCGACTCACAAATCTCCATTGAATGACTAAATCGATAAACTCTTTTTTATTCTCATTGGTTACTTTGATATTTTTGCCATCTGGTTTCAATTCGTGTTCGACTTTTTGTCCAAAAACATCCGATTCACTTGTAAATGTTAAATCTAAACTTTCGACATCATCTGTGTCCATGATAAATTTCATGGATTTGTAATATTCTATGTCTACGGCTTCTATGTCTTGTAATGTAATTGGTTTATTTAAAATCATTTTATATATTGGACGTATAAAAAATCCATCTATAAGTCTATTGTGATACGCTGCCATACCAATAACACGACCAATAAAATGAAAATATTCCAAATGATTTTCGTTTACGAGACCCGAATTCGGATTTATTTGAAGTGTGTAGTTATCACTTCAAAAAAAAAAAAAATTTTTAAATATTTATTATAAAAATTTTTATTGATAAAAGGTTTATAGAATGATAGACAAAATACCAGAGATGCGTCAAAAAAAATAGGATCAGATCAATTAAGTTAGAAAAAAGGAATTTCTAAGTCGAGAGTACGCCACCTAGAAACACAAAACATAACGCCTTAAAACCACTTTAAATTCTCCCCATTTTTTAGTCGGAAATTTCAAGATAGAAGATCAGGTCTATGCATTTTTTTTTTCATATGTTTGAGGATTTTCATTGGAAATTCTCAAAACAATAAAGAAATTCGATTTCGAATGCAAAATTTTTTGAAAAATTTTTGAATCTCATGTCAAAAAATGTAAAATAAATTTTTATCGATTTCAGTAATTGATATAATGTTGTAAAATATATGAAACATTTTGTATTATCTTTTAAAAAAATTTTTTTTCTTTTACTTACATGGCAGAATATTCGAACAATCCATAATAAGGGTTGAAAATTTCTTTGGACAATACATGAAACCATTCTCTACTAACACCACCATAATCATAAGATTTTTCGCCTTCGAACTCAATCCACAAAGCCATACGAAGTAATTCTGGACTTTTTTCATGTATAATTTTATTAAACGAGTCCTCTAGTACATTATTTCTTTTAACTCGTATAAAATATTTATCAATACCACCATACTGTGAGCCTTTTGGTGGTGGAGGTGGCAACATTTTTCTGAATGTATCAAATTTTTGTTTATAATCTCTTGAATAGGGTACAGCTGGACCAGCAAATTTTTGTAGTCTAGGATCTTCCCATTGTGTATGTTTTCTATTATGGTCAATATAAAATATTCTACCATCTGTATGTCGCCTTTCCTCCCAACCAGGTGGTAAGGGACCTATACGACTCTCGAAATCTAAAGTCGGCTGAGGTGATGGCTTTCCTGTTCTTGGATCTATCCAAGTAGTTGTCTTATTCACATGATCGATAAAAAATATTCGACCTTTATCTGAGTATGAAAAATCCCATCCAGGTGGTAGAGCTGGCTCGTTTGGCTTAGGTCTTACACCACTTGTATTAGAACCATTTGTTGTTATTGGTCTCTCAGTTTGACTTTCTGTTGAAGATGATGCTGTATCTTCATCTGAACTATTTGCAACTTGAGACTGACCATTTTGAGTAGACTCATTTTCATTGCTTAAATCATCATTAATATGATGACGAGACATTGTAGCTGCATTTGCCTGACTAGGATTATTCTCATTTGATTCTTCTGTGGAATTTGATGAAGTTTCATTTGGATTTGGTAGGGATGATGCTTGTATTGGCCTAAGAGCAGGTCTGATCCAAGTGGTGATTTTATTAACGTGATCAACATAATATATACGACCGTTCTGATCAAATCTCTGCTCCCATCCTGACGGTAATGGTGAATTATTTGATGAATTTTGTTGTTGAGTACTATTGTTTAAAGATGGAGTTATTGAAGCTGAGCGATTTCGTTGGACTGGTGAATTTTGATTTAAAGATGATGATGAGCCCTCATTGCTTAATGATAAACGATTTATCGGTACATTTGGAGTCTGTAATAATTGGTTATCCGACAGAATTCTATCAATACTTTCGATTGATGTCAAATAATGTATTATTAAATTTAATTTTCCCTTAGCTTTATTAAACAATGACTTTTTCTCCAAAGGAAAATCGATTTTATTAAAGGCGTTGGGATCGATTTCGTTAAGAATAATTATACGACTACCATCAAGAGGTATAGTCACGCGTCCCACACAATCATTTCGTGTCTAAATTGAAAAATTTATTTCATCTTTTTAAAAAAAAATTGTTTTTTTTTTAAATCACTAAAATAACTTACTATACGATTTTCATTTATTATATCGAAAATTAGTTTATGTTCATTGGGTATGACATTAAAAATAAAGTCTATATTATACACCGGATTTGAATTCTTTTAATATAAAAATAATTTATTTAAAATAGAAAAAAAAATAAGGACAAATTAGAAATGGGTGCTTACTTTTTTGATAGTTGGAGTTTTTAAAAATTCTATAACACTTGTTTCGTTACTTTTTTTACATAGAACCATTTGGACAAATGGATCCATTGAACCGAAAAGTTCTTTACTTAAATCTTTAACTTGCACAACTTTTATTCGAAGAAGTCTCGAATTTGGCTTTAAACAAGAATTAAATATTAAATATTACTAGAATTAAATAGAACTAGCTCAAAATTTATGAGTTTTTTTCGATTTTAAATTCAAGTTAGAACGATAGATCTTTTTTAGTTTTAAAAAAGATATTTTTGACAGCTGATTTCCAATTACCATGTTTCCTTACTTTATTTAATCTCATTTTGAAAAAAAAATTTTATATTTTATTTTATAACAATTTAAATAGACAACGCTAAAATTTATAAAAAAAAAAATTCAGTTAAACTTTGCTTTGAAGCGTCTCCTGATTTCGATATAACGAAACTTTATTTTTCGGCACCGATCCTTTCGTTTTATCTAGATATTAAATTTTCGACTCTTAGATATTAAATTAATTTTTCTTGAGGATGATTTTGCCCGTCAAAGAATCGATTTTAAGTTAAGTAAGGTTTTACGGTATAATACAGTAAAATTAGCCAATTATCGATTAATTATTAAAATGTACGCATAACTTTATATTTTGTGATGTACAAAATCTGTTGATAGTAGATTTTGAGCAAACAAAGTCAGAATATATATTGGGACTCGATTAAACATTCGACTCTTTATATTGTTATTTTGTGGAAACGAAAATTTAAGTTTCGAATCTGACATAAATTCCGAAAAGTTGGTAGGTTCAGAGAAAAGCGATTTCGCAGACATGTTAATGAATCAAGATCTATTAAATCTAATTTTTTAAAACTTAGTTTTATAAAATCAAAAAAAATTCAAACCTTAATGTTCAAATAGATAAATTTATCTTAAGATATTTAAATACTTACAGTGTTAAGGGGAACCCCACGAATCGGTGGCGTCATTTCGACAAAGAAGCTTCAGTTTAAAAAAAATCCAATTATTATTTCGTAATGAATCTCTAGAAATAAATTATAAACAAATCTAAAACAAATAAATTTTATTTCTTTTTTTTTTGGAAAAAAATATTAACGAAAGGTTCCGGATTTTCGGAAATCCAAAAATTATTTTTTTTCTAAAAATCAGTAAATTGAATTTTCTTAAAATATGAAAACAATGAGTAAAAAGAAACAAAAAAAATTTTTTTTTCTACCAATATATTATAAATATTTCAAATTATTTCAAAAATTATAAATTATAAAAAAAAAAAGAACAATTAGAAATTGCAACAAGCTAAAGGCTCCTCTACTCACATTGTGAACATAATAAAAAAATAAATTTCGCAAACTACGAAGTAAAAAAAAATAAAATAATTTAAAATTTCTATTCATTTTAATCTCTTTTATGTTTTAAAATTATTTTAATTTATTAAAATTAAATGAGAAATTTGAAATATTTTTTCTTTTCTAATTTTATGTTGTTGTTGTTGTTAGTTGTTTTTTTTTTGAATGTGAGTAACTATTCTAGAGCTCTGTATTTATCACTTTTTTTCATAATCATAAGATTCTTTAAGACTTGAAAAAGAAATTTCTAATGCGAAATTCTTTTGTCCTTGAAATTGATAAGAATGCAATAGTGTACTATATAAAAATGAACTTTTTTTTTTTAAAAAAAAAAAATCAGTATTAAAATATCACCTAGCTCTAAAGCTTATGCAATATTAAAGATGTTTCATAATTTATTCATGGTAAATATTGCGCAATTCACTATAGCTAAATAATCACTTAGAAAAGTCTAGTCTAAAGGGTCATAATAAAGAATCTTTTATATTTTTTTCTATTATTGTCTTGTCTAGTATATTTTTCTTTGGTCTATTGGTTGAACAATTTCTAAAAATCTGTAATTCTCAGAAATCACTTAGTTTGTTAGAAAATTCCTTTTTATTAAATAAATTTTGATCAGCTTTGAAAAAAATAAAAAAAATTTCATTACTTTTATGCTTTTAGTGATCTAATGCAAAGCTACTTCTTTACTTGCTTAAAATTGAATAAAAATCAAAAAATAACTTCTTGTGCTTCTTAAATTAATATTTTTATCAGCTTATTTTTGAGTCAAGTTAAAAAAATGCTTGTTAAATACGATATTCTTTTTATAAAGATAATATTTTTTTCAATTATATTGACATTAAGAAAATGTAATTGATCATTTGTCCAAAAAAAAAATTGTATTGATTTTCAGTATGCTTTAATGTACAATATTAATTAAAACGATGTTGATTTCTTTCCACACAAATGCGTCGATTGAACCAGACTCTAGTTTATTCGAATTAGAAGAAAATTTTATTAAAAAAAATGAATTGTAAAGAAAAATAATTTTAGGAATTCTTAAGGTTTTTCTAATTTTTAAAAATGAGAAATATATTTATGGTTGATTAGTTAAGTATCGAAAAAAACGAAAAAGCATTCAAAAAATATTCTTTTGCCGCCAAAATTATTCGGTCAGAGCATGGATTGACAATAAAATAAGAAACAGCTTTCTAAACCGTTCTCGAAATTTAATTAATTTAATCGAATAAATAAAAAATGAAAAATTTATAATGAGGAAAAACTCAATTAACAAATCGCGACGTTTCGGTAAAACGAAGTTACCATTATCAAGCTGTTAATTTATCTAAAAGGAAATAATAGGAAAAAACAAGGAAAATTTGAAAGTACCGTATTACCTCAAATAGAAGGTCAGGCCGGTTTTTTTTCATGTTCTTTTATTCGAAAATTTTTCCATGAGATATTATGACTCGAATAAGTAAAAAAAAGAACAAAAAAAGAAAAAAAAGCCTTGTATTCGAAGCATTCGATGAAAATCTGTTTCATTTAAACTCTATTTTTTTTTGCAAAATGTTTTCTAAAATTGCCTACTATTTGAATCATTTTTTTCTTTTATTTTTACTCGAATAAGACATGATTTTTGCCTCAAATACAAGATCCGCTCTTCTATTTGCGGGCGCTTCTATTTGAGGTAATACGATCCCACTAAACTCTAGATTTTCGATGTTGCGGATACGCTTGAATAATTAGAGTTTTAATCTCAAAGTTAGACTGAGAGTTTAACTGTTTGTTAAGATATGGTTTACGTTTAAGAACGTGGAACAATTCTTTAATACGAAGTTTCATATCAGTATCACCTTTTGTATTTTATGTACTCTATTGTCTCTAGAATTGATTCTCTCTTTTTACTTGTCAAGACTAAAAATTTACTGAACCTAGCCCTAAACTAAAAATTACCATAATCAACAAAAAATTACATTTTTAGTGGATTATGGGCGCGTTCCAATTAAACCTTTAAGATATAATTTTAAATTCTTAGTAAAGATTAAAAAGAGGGATACCCGGGAAAAAAAACGCGTTTTTCTTCGCGTTTAAACGCATTATTTTACTTTTTTGCAATAAACGCCAAAGACTGTTTCCTCTTTTGGCCTTTTTAAAGAATAATTTTAACTAAAACTTTTAGTAAAAAACGAGAAAAGTCTTTTTACAACCAAAAAACTGGTTTTCACAACCAAAAAAAAGATTTTCACACACAAAAAAAAATTCTAGATCAAAAATACTAAAATTTTAAAAAATATATTTTATTTTAATAAAAACACATTACTAAAATCTTGGGTTTAAACTCATAAAAACGAAAAAAAGTTATGACCAATAATTTTTGTTTTTTTTACCTTGAAATTTTTTCAAATTTTGAAAATTTCTATTTAAACAAACTAAATTCAGAGTGATTTCTCATTTAAATTTAATTAAAAAAAATAAAAATTTTTTAACAATTTCTAAGGTAGAGTGTCCAGATAATCTAAATAAGAAGATTGTTCAAAAAATGATAACCATATTTTCTAATGCATTAAGACGCGTTAAGTCGCGTTTATTTTCGTAATTGAACGCGTCTTTTAAGCTAAAGTTAAACGCATATCTTTTAATAAAAACATCAAATCAAACTTTTTCAATTTACCCGCTTAAACGCGTTAGTTTATTCCTGAAAGAAACGCGTTTTTTTCCAAAAAAAAGTAACGTTTTCAAAACGGCAAAAACTTTAAAAACACGTTTACTTATTCGTTTTAACGCGTTTTTCTTTGCGTTAAAACGCATTGTAAAACGCCGTTTTTTATTTCTCGGGTATCTAAAGGCAATAAATATGGTATTGATTCATACCAATTTATATAATTAATTAAATTCGTTATTAATGAAATTCGTATAAAGAAATTCATTAATATTGTCTGAAAGCTTAGTATCCCTTAATAATTTAATTAAAAAATGTTTTCCTTGAATTATTTTCTTCATTTAGCTGAAAGTCCCTTGATACTTTTCGTTAGACAAATAAAATACTTTATTCAAAAGAATACAAATTGTAGACTCTTTATTATATATTTTTTTAAAAGCTAAATTAAGTTTAATTTTTTTATGCATTTTCAAGCTAAACAATTCAAATAATGCAATTTACTCTTTAAGCGTTCTACTGCTTATACATAAAAAAATTATTTTCATCTTAACTTATAAATTTTGACTTGAAACCAAAATTTAATAAATCTAAAGGATGTCCAAACCAGTTAATTATAAACAAGATATGCCTCCACCAGGAGGTTATGCCTCAATTACTTACAAAAAAGTTCCAACTTGGTCTCCTAAACGTTAGTTCCATAAAAAAAAATTAAACTTTTAAATTTTCAGTTTGATCGATTTATCTTTAAAATTAGCCCTAAGAATCGTAGCTGCTTTGTCTCTTATCATACCAGCCGGAATTTGGGACTATAATAGACGCAAGCATGTAGCATTGTAGGTTTCTTTTTTTATGTTATAAAAATTTTTTAATTTAAAATTATAAAGTTAAATAGAAAAAGTATGATTGAAGATGACGAAGGTCGTCAAGCTTTAGAACCGCTAATGGAAGCTGAAACTGATCGTTTAATCTTGTGGCAAATGAGACGAAACAGAGACGAAGAAAACGAATTAATGAAAGACGTTCCAGGCTGGGTTACTGGCACATGGTTCGGAGAGTCTTTATTTAAAACAAATCCTAATTTTGATAAATGGGTTCAGCCAACTTATTACGAAGCATATTCTCATACCAGAGCTAGAGATATGCATCAACATATGTACACTAGAAATAAAATAGCTTAAATCAACTAAAGAAATATGAATTCGGACTATTTAAAAAATCTATTTAAAATAAAAATTAGATTCTGTTTATTTAAAAAAAAATAAAACTTAAAACACTCGATCGTTTTAATTAAAAGAAAAAAAATTTTGATTCTACATCCCTTAAGAAGAGCTTTAAAGATCTCTTTACTTGATCATTTTGGGTTTAATTTTAAGCTTTTTTTGATTTTTAAATAAAGATGTCATTAAATAAGTTTATGCATCCTCGGAATCCGTTTTTTAACAACCCATGTGATTTTTTTAAGCTTTCACAAAAATATCCTGATTTTGCTAGATATATCAAATGTGTAAATAATCAAAATTTCTCTATTGATTTTAAGGATCCTGAGGCATTAAAATCCCTCTGCTGTACCTTATTAAACGACTTATATGGTATTTATAATTTTTTTTGTTGAACAAAACAGATAATTTTGATCTAATTTTTTGTTTAAGGGTTAAATATTGATATTCCAATTGACCATTTAATACCTCGAGTCCCTCAACGAATAAATTATGTTCTTTGGATTGAAGATTTATTAGAAAAACCGGAAAATGCCATCGGAATCGACATAGGTATTCGAAATTTGATCTAAAATGAAATAAAATGGATTATCTAAAAAAAAAGTTGTTTAAGGGTGTGGAACTTGCTGTATTTTTGGTCTTTTAGCTACTGCTTTAAATAAGAATTGGAGAATGATTGGAAGTGATATAAGCAATGAGAATATTGAATGGTCCAAAAAAAATATTTTTAAAAATAATCTACAAGATAAAATTAATGGTAAGAAGATTTATAATTTAATAAGGTTAAAAATTTATTTTTGAAAAGTTTATAAGGTTGAAGGTGACTCAATTTTAATTGATTTAATTTCAAAAATTGATCAGAATCGGAAAGATGAAGAATTTAAAGAAATTGATTTTGTCATGTGTAATCCACCTTTTTATGCGAATGAATCAGAAAATTTAGGAATATCAAATACTAAAAAACCAGACGAACGCTCAGGACCTAGTTCAGTAAATACAGGAAGATATCATGAATCCATCTATGACCAAGGTGGCGAAGTTTCTTTTGTCAAAAAAATGATCGATGAGAGTATTTCGATAGGAAAACGAATTAAGTATTAAATTAAAAGAAAAAGAAAATTTTAAGTTATTTTATTTTTCGACAAAGAATTTACACTACTATGTTTGGTAAAAAATCGAGTTTAATTGATATCAAAAATTATTTGTTAAATGTAAAAAATATTCAAAATATTAGTGAGACTACATTTTGCCAGGGTCACACTATGAGATGGGGTCTGGCGTGGAGTTTTGATGATACAAAATTGAAAGAGTATGATTATAAAAAAGTAATCATTATTAAAACTGATTTTTTGGAAGTACTATAGAACCTCCCCCCAAGCCAAATCGACTAAAACTATATATCAGCTTGTAGATCTCGACGAGCTGATTACGAATATAATATTTTTTAGTTGCAGGGATGTTCTATTCAGAAGCAACGGGGCTTTAAAATTACAAAAACAGCCTTTTTAAAAGCCTAAAACTCACAAAAAAAGAAGAAAAAAATTTTTTTTTTTTTTGAAAAACTATTAATTATAATTAGGGTCATAGAAAGTTCAAAAAAATTCACTCTTTAACTATCCTGTATGAAATTTTGTATATTTTTTAAAAAATGCATTAATAAATAGAAGAGATAATTGTTCTATTGATAATTAAAAATTTAAATTTTTTTTAACGGTTTTTTTTTTTCTCAAAAAAAATTAATTTTTAAACTAAAATATGAAATAAATATAAGCCTAACCCTAACCTTATCCCGACCCCTAACCCTAAATTTCTCAGATATTAGGCATTTTATTAAAATAATTCTAACCCTAAAATTAGCCCTAATTTGCCATTTGACTCGGCTTTGCCTCGTCAAAAGCCAAAATATGGCTAATTTTATGGTTAGAATTCTTTAATTTCGTTGTTTTTTTTTAGTTTATTCCTAAATTTGAGAAAATTTAAGTGATTTCAAGCTTTTTAGTGCTAAATAAAAGGCTGTTTTTCCAATTTTAAAGCCCCGTAGCTTCTGAATAGAACATCCCTGCAACTAAAAAATATTATATTCGTAATCAGCTCGTCGAGATCTACAAGCTGATATATAGTTTTAGTCGATTTGGCTTGGGGGGAGGTTCTATAGTCTACCCGATTTTTTTTTTTAAATTTTATTTATTTTTTATTTTTCAAAGATAAAAGAAAAAGAAATTTCTTCATCTAAATTAAAAGTCAAAGACAACCCATTGAAATTTGTAATAGATAAAAATCTACCCGAGTTTAAAAATGGTTATACCAAAGAAATTATTTATGGACAAATAAGAGAATTTTTTCTTAAAAATCTCAAGGTAACAAAAAATTTTAAAAAATATTTAATTAGTTTCAGTTTATGTAATTTTAATTTGAAGTTCGAAATAAAAAAAGAAAAAAGTGACCAATTTAAAATTATTTTTGAAATTCACGAAAAAACATGGTTCAATCGTAAAGAGAGACGTGAGCGTACGAGATTAGGTCTCGCGCAAGAAAATGCTAAATTTGAAAAAAGCTTTTCATTTCAGTGTTACATAGAAAAATTATCGAATGGCTTGATTGAAGTGAGATTAAGCTTCTGTGAAAATAGAGATAAAAACGAGTTTGATAAAAACAAAAATTACTTGAATGAAATTTTTGAATTTGCTCGGAATTTCTGGAAAAAAAGTAGAACTTCTTGTTATTAATGTTTTTTGAGAACATTTTTATGAATATTTGAATTTTATCATTCAATAATTTTTTTTTCAATTGATATGTCGTTTTCAGTTATTTTTAAAAAAAATTTCACATATAAAGAATTCAATTTTTTTTCACGAAACGCTTTTGACCGAAAAAATTAAGCAGCGGTCTTGTAAATAGTAGTTTTCCATAAAATTACAGAAATCTCGAATATATGACCGAATTTCTATTTCCTACTTAAACTATTCTTTTCAAATTATTTTTATCGTAATATTTTTAAATTCCGACAAAAAAGTAAAAAAGTTATTGTCTAAAAAAATGCAAAAATCGAATAAATGCACCAAAAAAGCTTTTTTTAAAAGCGATTGACAAAACTTAACGGTCTCCTCTAGCCCTTAACGTCTCTAAGTAAATAATTCTATTGCTACAACGAAACTATGTACCAAAATTATATGAAATAACGTCTTGATAAAATCAATTTTGATCTAACGAAAGGGTATTTTTAGTAACCGTACAAATAATTTAAAAAAAAAGAAATATGCAATTAGTTTTTTATTCAAAAAGAAGTTAATAAGAAAAGTTTTGAAATTTAAACTTTGCATGGATTTACTGGACCAGAATTCAATGTACATGTTCCATTTCTTAAAATTGAAAATATTTAAATCTAAAGTCTGAATAAACATTAAAAAAAGACCTACGTGCATGTTTTCCAGCAGTTCATTTGCATAAATGATTGATACAAGTGTTCTCCGCATCGTTTGGCATTTGAACTACAATAACTATCGCCTAATTTGTTGATACAAGGAGTTGGTGTTGTTAGAACTGGATGTAATAAATCACATGGATTAATTACTTGACCTGCACATTGAAGCGTGTTAGGATGTGGGAAAACTATATTTAAATTACACAAATCATGTAAACTCAACAAATTTCTAATCAATAATTCATCAAACATATTTTTAGTAGCGACGCCTAGAGCTTCCTAAGCATATCAAGTAAAATTATTTGTGATTTTTTGTAAGTTATAATTTATTACTTGAAGAGTGGCTCCAGTACCAGTAGTTGTAATTGATGAGGCTCTATCAGTTATTTGAACACATGTTTCACCGCACATTTTGATTCTCATCGAACGATCAAAAATTAGAGTCTTCGAAAACATTAAAAGAAATTTTCTTTGAGCTTTTAGATTTATTTAAATTTACGTCTTGGTAATCTGATGGTTTGAACAAATGACTTAAAAGTCCTTGAAAAAGATTAACTGCTACTGATGTAAGAGCACTAGCTAAAAGACTCGTAGTCACTGGTTCAAGTCTTACATCCTTTCAATAAAAACTAGAATCAAAATTTGAGAAAAAAAAAACTATCAGTTAAATACTTTTTCTTGTTCAGTACATTTAATGATGCCGATGGCACAAATAAAGACACAAAGCAAAAAAGCTTAAGTTGAAAAAAAATTATATCAAAAAAAAATTGTACAATTTAAAATTCAAATCTTACTTTTATTCATTCTCTACAAAATTATTATTCTCAATTTAAATTTTTCTTAAATAAAAATCACAAAGAAAAAAGACGAGATTTTATTTAAATTTCGACTTTTAATTTTCTTCAAAAACATATGTGATTTTCCATTTTTACCAAATAATCGAACGCTATTTTTCTCATAAATCAGAAGAAAATTTAAGATTAGTTTAAAAAAAAATTAATTAATTTGCTTTTTTTCAATTTTATTTAAAAAATAAAAACTAAAACTTTAAGTCCCCTTAAAACAAAACTAAAAATTTTCGGTGTAACAATAAATATAAATGGACTTTCTTTTCAAGTTTATATTAGAAAGCTTTTAAAAAAGAAAATCTCTTTTAGCTCTATGAATTTAAATTTAAAAAATAACTTAATTATAACAATTTAATGAATAAATGGAACAAAATAAATAAATAAATAACTAATAAACAAGGCCCTGGTTTTTTATTTTTACTTCGGTTTAATAATTATATGGCTTCCGCGATTCAACTCGACCACTTGATGGATTCCTATGATTTGGTTTTGGTTGATGAATGTCAATATTTTCTAATGGCCGACTTCTGTATGATGTTTTATCAGTTGCATGAGATCTAGAATGATCAGCGTAAACTTTTCTATTATCAGATGGTTTTGTATGATAATTTTTTTTAAAGTCATCTTTTAAATTAATTAAAAAAAATTTATTAAAAAATTATTTATAAAAAGATTTTTAAAAAGATGCTTGATTTTTTCATTTAATAAGATTGGTAAAAAAGTAATTTTTGTAAGTAAGTAATCCAAGGTTTATTTTATTTTCTTTTATACCTTGGGAAAAAAATTTTTCAAATGCGAAAATAATTTTGGAAAAAAAATTTACCAATTTCTAAAATACAGTCACATTTCGCTAACTATAGTAATAAAATAAATTAAAAAAAAATCAACATCGAATCACGACCGAAAGAGTATAAAATTATTTAATTTTTCCTAAACAAAGCTCCTAATTAATTCTAAAATTAAATCATTTCTGTGAGTTTGACAATGTTTCCTATGAAATAGTTTTTTTAGCCTCTACCGACTAATGCATTAAAAACAGATACGGTACAGATATGGGTTCGCTAGGGGTATGCCGTTAATACGCGAGAAATGCAGTAATACCGTAGACTCTTGCGAACAGTTTCGTGCACAAAAACTTTTTGTTCAAATTTATTGCTTTCAAAAGTGACAATCTTTTCCATGTCAAAATCGAAACTAAAAATTGAAATAGCATAAAAAATTGATATATTCCAAAACCGGGAATTTGGTTTGTGATACAGGATTAAAAAGACAAAAAAACTCTTTTTTTTTCATGCACTTATAATTATTCGATTTTGACACGGAAAAGATGGCTACTTAATAAATTTGATATTTAAATTTTAGTGCAATAAAATAAACTTACAAAAATACCATTTTTTATTTGTTGAAAATTAAAAATTTCTTACAAACAGAAATTCATGGCAAATTTTAAATATCCTTATTTAAGGCATGTTAAAGTGGCATAAGAGGCCACTAATTATTCCAAAAATAGCTTCTTAGTCTAAGTTTATGTTTTTTTGGAATGATTTACTATCCTGGTTATTCATTTATTCTAAAAATGAAAACTCACTTCAGTTCTAATTATTTCATAAAAATTCATAAAGGATAGTATTATTTAGTGTGTAAGCTGATCCTAAAGTACCAGTTTTAATTCAGTTTTCTGTTTTTTCCTCAAAGGTTCCAGACATTTATTTTTTATTTAGTCGACAATTTTATGCAATTCTAATAAAAAAACTAAATTAAAAATTCTTACCGTATTTAGGCTGACTAGATGAATATCTTTTTACTTGATTAGGTTTTAAACTAGAATAATTGACAGTTTGTTTTTTAACATCATTGAATAATCTCCTTGGTTTTAGATTATAATCATAAATATCATTTCCCGCAAATTTTCTATACTCAATCTCTGGCTTTGGTCGGCAATTAAATGTATAATTTCGATTCAGCGATGAATAAACAGGATATCTTTCACGACACATTTGCTTCTCAACATTATAATCAAAACCAGGATAACCATAAGCTTTATTTAAAAGACTTTTTATATCGGTGTATGGTGGTGGTACACAATTTCCATTAGGTGTCAAATGATTGGTATTATTATTAGAATTTACTATTCGAATAGTTGCTCCATTTACTTGTCTTGGTAAGGTATATTGTCCGGGATATTCTATCGCTTTTGGTCCAAGTATGTTTGGAGGAGGTCGTGTTCTCAATTGATGACAGTTCTCAATTGGAGCTCTTAGAGTCTCATTGTCATATTGATTGTCCATTTGGATTATTTTTACTGGTGGTGGCGCTGGTTCATGAACATGTATTTCTTTAATAATCACTTGGGGTGCTTTTTTTTTAATATACTTTTCGACAATTATCGGCGAAGGAGTTTTTTCTTGTCGAATGATGATCGGCGGCGGTTTTTTTACATCTTCGTCGGATTCACATAGAGCTTCGGATTCGGATTCATAGACTTGATTGGGTAAGTCATAAGTTTTGGTAGCCGATTTAGAACAAGGCTCAGCTAAATATCGTACATAAATATTTTGTCCAGTCATTGGATCAACTCTTTTTTCTACTTTAATTAAATTATCACTTTTTTCATAAGGATCAATAAATGTCTCGTCACATTTATTTGAGACTTTAGGATTTTTTATTTCCATTACATCTGTTTTGAAATCGTCCTTTTTTTCAATTTTATTAGAATCTTTATTTTTGAGTCTAACTTCCGAGTACAAATTTTCGACTATTTCTTTACGCTGTTGATAAGCTTTAATCTTCGACTTCGACATTGTTTCGTATAAGTTTTCATTTTCTTCAAATAACTGCCATAAATCTATTGGAGTATTTTCAGTTGCATAAAAATAACCCTTTTCATCGAATTTTTTGACTAGAATTCGTTTATCATTAGTATTCAAGTCATTTTTCAAGCAATATACTACTGGTATATTACCGAACTTTCTATAAAATTCATTCACTGTTTCCCTGGTTAAATTAAATGCTTTTTGACAGCTTTCAATTAGTTTCATGGCGGTTTTAACCATGCCGACAACAAAAACTAAACATTCAACTATTTGCTTTTTAGTATTGGGATCAATAGCTTTTAAAAAAACGACGAAAAGAGGCGGATTTTTAAAATTTTCATTTTTTTGAGCAAGCTCAGTATCAAGAGGAACGAATTTCCAGGGTCTAGATTCACGATCGGATTGATCCAAGCTATTTATAAACCTCAGTGCACCGCAATAAACAAGACTTTTAATCGGATAGTGAAATAAAGCGCTAATAGAGGACAAATCTTTAGCAGAAGAGTGTTCCATTTGAATTCCACTAGGGTAAATGGTTAGCCCTGTTTGAATTCCTCGAGCGAAATTAGATCCATCTATAGGATACCGATCCGATATAGAGTCTTGTAATTGTGATAAACTGAGAGATGACTCGTTAAATTTTTTATTAGATGTATTAAATAAAGAAGTTCCTAGATACAATGCTTGACAACGACAAATAGCGTCTTCACTTGGTAAATTTTCAGACATTATTTTTATTGGATATTTAAATCAACACGAAACCGAAATTAAACAAAAATTTATTTGTTTATCTAAACAATAAAAAAAATTGGTTTTTAATGAGTTTTTTTTTTAAAGTCCTCTTAATTTTTGAATTTTAGTTGAGTCATTTTTAACAATACGATTTTTTAAAAAAAAAATTTTTTTTAAATTTTTTGAGTTTAAGCTATCTTGCTTATCATTATTGTTATCATTATTATTGCTTTCAAAATATAGACATAATCAAGATTATTGAAGCATGACGCGACCTGATTGAAAGTAAAAATTTAAAAAAAAAATTTTTTTTTCAAAATTTAATTTCGCTCTGGCCAAGTCTTATTTAAAATAAAAAAACCATTTTATTTATTCTTTTTTTTTTAAAATTGTTTATTATTGTTATTAAAATTACTTGAAAAATATTAGTTTTCACATGATGAAAATAAAACATAAAATTCCTTGAAGCTAAAAAGACAGCTTAATTTTAGACTTGGATTAAAATTGTTTAAAAAATATCTTATTCTCTTCTTTTTTTTTTCAAATGTTGTCGCCTAAGCCTTAAATTTAATTTTTGAAAATGATTGAAATATTTATTTTAAAAACGTTTATATACCCATAATATTTTGTTGCTTCTTAGTCTACTAGGCAATTTGGCAATTTTTGAATTACTTTCCTTAAAAAAAAATTCTTATTGATATTCTCTTATCAATAAGATTAAAAAGTAGAGATAAGTCAAAGAAAAATTTTGAAATTTTTGTGTCTTCATTTTTTTCTTTTTGAAAAGCATGAAATATTAAACAAAAAAATTATATCTAATTTTGAAGAAAAAAAAATTGTTTGTTTTAAGTGCCTATTTGACAAAAGGCTTTCTAAATTGTAATCCATTTTGTAATTTTGACTTATTACTTTCTATGCTTCTTTAAAATAAAATATCTTAATTTAAAAATATTTGCTTATTTTGATATTCTTTTAAAATTTTTTAACCAATTTCAACTAGAAAAATTGAATGGTTCTTCAAAAAGAATCAATGTCCTTTTAGTTATTAAAAAAAAACGATCTTAAGATGCTTCATTTAGTTTTATATGAAATAGTTAAAAGAATCGTTTCTTTAAATTTGAAGCAAATAAACAAAAAAGAATGCACTATCCGCTTTATATATACTGATAATAGAATTTTTTTTTAAATTTCTATTTGGTCAAATTAAATTTTCCGAGATCAAGTTTTTAATTGTTTTTTTTAAGATAAAAAAAAAAAAACAAAACTTCGAAATTAAATTTCAATTATAATTTTTGAACCGTCTCTTTGGCAAAAAAAATCATATTTTTCCCATTATAAGCATATGTAATTTAGATAATTTAAAAATACAACACTGCTATGAAGAGCAATGACTCTTTGTCAAAATTTATTTTTTTTTGTTGCTTTAGGAAAGACGCTTGCTCTTATATTTTACCTTCAAAATTAGAAATTATTTCAATTGTTAATTTTGTCGACTAAAAGTCTATCATTGAGCAAAAAAAAAGAGCTCATCTTTTTTTTCGAATTCACAATTTTGACTCAATTTAAATAAAGTTTACAATAAATTAATAATTTAAAAGTACATTTCTAGTCTGCATGGTTCGAGGATTTGCGAAGGAACAAAGTTTAGAGTTTTATCAAAAGCCTTTTTTTATGTTGGTCAAATAAATTATATTTTTTATATGGTTAGATGGCTTTTTTGTAAAAATGAAGAAAACCAAATCGGCATTTAAAAATTAGCCTTTTTTATCGTAAGAATAAACTGTATGGTAAGCTTAACTGATGAGTTCTAATAAGGATGAAACTGAAACTGGCATCGAGTCCCATAAGTTAAGCATTGAGAGTGCGAATATCTACTCCGTTTTGAGTTCACAAACAAAATCATGGCTGAAAATCTTTTCATATGATGGGTCGTAAATTTCTGTCAGAACTTAGTGTGTTGAAACATTGAATGCCATAAAAAAAATCGAAGATTAGATTCTGTTGAAGTTTTTATTCTTTTTTATAGCAATTTAAAACTAAAAAAAGCTATTTTGACGACAAATCAAAAAAAAAACAAGGAAAACAATTTTATTTTCGGTTGCAAAATCCGATTTTTTTTTTGCTAAGAATAAACGAGATTTTTTCTCTTAGATATTAAGCCAGCTTTAAAGTTTATTTCCTTGTTTTATTTCGTTTTATTTTTAGTAATTAAGACTTTTTTCCATCTCAATGATGATCCCCAAATTAAATAACTTAACTTTCTGATTTATAAGCGTTTGTCGTATGGTAATTTAATTTTAATATTGAGCCAAATTCAACAGCATTCTCTAAAAAAGCTTTAAGAAAAAGCGTCTTTTTTGAAAATCAGATATTTCCAGAATTTTCACATTTTATTCTCTCTTAGCTGAAAAAAACGTATGTTTATTTTGATATGAAATAGTTCGCATTTTCTAATAAACACCATGTGCCGTACAAATATCACAATTATTATTTACAAATTATAAAATTTTCAAAAAAGTAATTTAAAAGAAAATTAAATGAGCGATCTTCCAGATAAGCAAAAATCAATTGAGTCAAATCAAATAGATATTAAAAAAGACAAAGCCGATAAAATAAAAGCTGGTATATTTTTTGCAATTGTTTCATCATTAGGTATTTTATCAGGCTTTGGTTTGAGTGTAGGAACAGTTAAAAAGCGAGAAACAAAAAATTTAAGCAATAAAAAACTTAGAGAATTTTATTATTTACAAGAGAGCGGTGCTGAATTAGCCCGTCGAGCGTTGTTTAGAGCAACATTATACTCAGTTGGAGGTTTTTCATTGTTTTGCTTTTCAATTTGGAAATTAAGTGGTGCTAAAAATTTTGAAGAATTTCGTTATAAAATAGGATCCCTATTACCCAACATTAAAAGAAATAAAGAACAAGAGGGTCGAACTGAATTCAAAAGCTTAACTGAATTATTTCAATATCTAATCGACGAAGATAACCGTGTCAAAAATCAAAAAAAATGAGTGTAACAAACAAGCCTAGATACGCCTTCCAATCAAGGCTATTAAACATGTTAAATGAATTAAGTTTAAGAGGCGATTGGAACGAGCTTAAAATTGGCCTTAAATACTTAAACAAATTTTTAACTAGATATTATGTCAATTCTTATTGGAAAGTAATTAATTTTTAAATTTTTTTGAAATAAAATATTTATTGAAAAAAATTTTTTTTTAAAAGTTTTTATTTCAAATTGCCTCGAATGATTTTTTAAAATATATCGATTCCATACCTCAGTTCATTGAGTATAATTTTAAAAATTTATATTTTGATTTGATTTAATTTACAATTTATTTATCTAAATTAAGTTGTCTGCACTCATTGAACATTAATAATAAAAAAGAGGTAGTGTATTCGGTTGTTTATCTGTTATTTAGTAGAAATCAATTTTCATATGGTTCTGACTTGCTCAAATTATATCATTTGACATCTGATTCGAGTTTAATATCGAAGGAAAGAGATGTAAATACGTTGACTAAAATACTTAATACAAATTTGGAATTTTTAAAATGGAGAGAAGAGATTCTAAAAGAGACTTATGAAGACGAAAATCAAATTGCTCATCAAATAGCTGAAAAATGCACATTTCAAAATCAATTATTAATCGAAAGTTTAAGATTAGCTGATGAGCAAATAATTCAATTAACTGAAATTTTTATTTTCTACAAAAAATTTAACGAGTTACATGAGGTTTTGGCAAATTATTCAGCAAGAAACTCGGATTATCTTAATGCACAAAAATTCCTTTTTGAATTTGAGATCAAATATTTTAAAAATATATCCATAGACTTATTTCAAGTAATAAAAAAGTTTTAAAAAACTTCAAAAAGATATTTTTATTATTTTTTTTTAAAGAAAATAGCCCGACTAAGTCCATCTGATAGTTTTATTCTCAAATATCATCGACATTTTAATAATTTAATAATGTCAATTGATTGTTTATTTGAGATGCTTGATTTTTATCAATGGAAATATAACAAAGACTGCTGGTCCTGTTTAAATAAATTGATCCTGAAATCAGAAAAAATGTAAATTGTCTTTTTTCTCATATTTAATTTTTCAAAAAAAAATATTTCAAATTTTTTTTTTGCTCAAAGAGATTCGATTAAAGAATGCATTAATGAAAATTGGTTGTTAAGAAAAAACTATTGGATACCTTATCATTTTACATCTTTCACTTGTATTTATGAAGAGATAAATCAAAATCGTTTTAGCATAGGATTAATGTTAATGGGACCAAGTGAGAATTTTACTTCTTTTTAGAAAATCTCAATAAAATAAATTTTTTTAAAATAAAGGTCATAACTTCGTGAAGACAGCATCTAAAATTTGTTCATTTGATTTGGTCAATTATGCCAAAGAATTAGAAGTTTATAATTGGTTGTTTAGTTAATTGCTTTAAAATGTTAAAAAATTTGATTTAAATTTTTTGATTTTTAAATAAATTTTTTTTTGTAAAGTATTATAATTAATATTAAAAATTTTGAATAAAAAAATAGAAAAACAATACAGTTGTATTTCATTGTTAAAAGGGATATTCAAATAAATTCTAAAAAGTTCAAAAATTAGGGCTTAGAAATAATTTTCTTAATTTTTTTTAGGGTTTCTTAGGCTGAATCTAAAAAATTTTGAAAAAATAGTTAATCAAGTTTAAACTTTCTTAAAAACTATACCACAGTTCTAGCTCTGAAAAAAGTTTATCTTCATTAATTAATTTAAAAAATATTTCAAATAGGTTTTTATCAAGACTAGAATTTGAATCCAAAAAATGAGCTGGTTGAGTCTCCGCATTTTTTGGAGGGGGACTTAAGTCCATCCCACTGAGACTATATCTAAAAAGCAGATCGATGTTTTTCTCGAAAAAACTGTTTTTCTCGAAAATTTTAAATAAACCCGCGTCTGTTAAAATTCTCCATAGGCTTTTCAACCAAATTTTCATACGAATGAAGTAAAAATTTATTTGTTTGACACAAAAATGATATTTCATAGGTCATAAATCCTTTAAATGGTTTTTAGCCTTAAGAAAACGGCGTTTTTAAATGGTTAAAATATTGATTAATTTTTTTTTTAGTCAAATATTGAGAAATCAACATGAGGCAATTTTATGTTTTTATTGTTTTTCTTTTATAAAATAGAAAATTAGTAAAAGAAAATAAAGGACAAAATATAAACATTAAAAAAAAAAAAATTTATAAATTAAAAGAGGAAAAATTCGAAATTAGTTTCTATAATTTTTATTGATTGGCACATTGGACTCGTTGACCGCCACGTGGCATTCCACCATCCTCATCCATATACTCATCTTGTCTTTTACTTCTCTCATAAGCCGGATCTAAATCGACTAAATTATGCTCCTCGGCATCAGCAGGTGCATCTGCTTTTTGTTTTGCAGGCAATATTTTTTCCAATTCAGTGATTTTTTTTAATTCAATGTCTCCATTTTGAGGAAATTTAACACTAAATGTTATTATCAAACGCCCTTTTTCGAATGGATTTTTGTACATTGGCATACCCTCATTCAAAACACATTTAATGTCATTGGGTTTTATAAACTCGCCTGGGTGACTAGAAATAACTAAAATTCTATCGTCCAAAGTTTTAATTGTTCTTCTAAAACCGGTCAAAGCCTCATTCAAATTAATTTCCATTTTCATTAATAAGTCCATATCTTTACGTCTGAAAACAGAATGCTCTTTCTCTTCTAAAATAATTATGATATCTCCTGGTTCTAGACCTGGTGATTGATCACCTTCACCGTAGAAAAATATTTTTTGTCCGTCTTCCATACCTTTATCGATATGTACTTCCAATATTTTTCTCTCTTGTACAATTTTTTTGCCTTGACAAGTTTTACACATATCTTTTGGATTTATTTTTTCACCTTGACCACCACAATCGCGACAAGAAGTATGTATTTGTTGGTACATACCAGCTCCTAATTGATTTAAAATAACTTGTGTACCACTACCCTTACATGTTGTACATCTAATCACAGCACCCTCTTTACCACCCTTTCCACTACATTTATCACAAATAACATTTTTTTGCAAAGCTAATTTCCTAGTTGAACCCTTGTACAAATCTTCTAAAGTAACCCCCAATTGATGTATTACATCTTTTCCTTTGTTTTCTTTTCTTCTACGACCGCCACCACCACCGCCGAAGAACATCTCGAAAATATCCATTGGTGAACTGAAATGACCCTCGCCACCACCGCCTTCCTTAAGCGCTTGTTCACCACCTTCATCATAGATGTGTCTTTTTTTCTCATCACTCAATACTTCATAAGCTTGAGAGATATTTTTGAATTTTTCGGCCGAATCTTTGTCTGGATTCTTATCCGGATGGTATTTAAGCGCCAATTTACGATAGGCTTTTTTCAATTCTTCAGCTGAAGCACTTGGTTTGACACCAAGCAAATCGTAGTAAGCTGTTTCTTTAACCATTTTTTTTTTGTTCAAGATGAAATTTTAGAATTGTTCTAAATCTAATTTTTGAAAAATTAATAATTAATTTTCCGATTTTTATAGAAAAAAATTTGCATTGAATCCTTGAAATGGTAACTTTTTTTTACTATTCTGAAAAAATTCTCTAGAAGATAAAAGTTAACTTAAAACTTAATAATATTTTTTTTTCATTTGTTAAAATCTTATATAAACTTGAAATTCGTTTAGAATTAGTATTTTTCAAATGTTCAAAAAAAAGAGAGCATATAAATATGGTATAAATGAGCTTTATTTTATTTTTCTTTAGAATTCTGTAGAATTTTCTCGAGTTTTTCTAATTTATTCATTGCAAATCTCATTTTTATAGTGTATGTTCGAATTTGAAATTTAGTAAAAAATTTGAAATTTTTTATTTTCCTCATAATATACAATGAGTTCTCGTACACATAGAGATTTCTCATTCCAAGATCACATTATTTTTATTTGAAAAACAAAATATAGCAACGAATAAATTAGAGTTTTCTAGACAAGACTTCGGAATTCTCGATGTTGTTTTGATTTAGTAAAAAAAAAGTTCAAAACTAATATTTGTAACTAACATTGAAAATTTCAAAAAATTAAGGTTATAATTTAATTATCGTTAAATAATAATACTTAAATTTTGAAAATTAAATAAAACCAAATCTTGAAGGCTTTTTGTTTGTGATTAAAACAAAAACTCGCCAACGATTTCAACGACAAATCCACTTTATGAACGTTCATGAAAGTGATCATAAATTTTCAATTAAATCTCATAAACCCTTTATTTTATAAATTCTTTAAACTTAACGTGGATTTATGTCAACGAGCTTAGTCGAGACGTTTAAGAAACGCATTATTAATATATTTTAAATCGAAGAAATTATTTTGTTTTAGCTTTGATTCGAATCTTTTTCCTCTCTCTTTTTGCCTAATAGGAATACGTTAGTTCACGATTGCATTAAGCGTGAGCGTTTTCGGCTTTAAAATATTACTCTTCTTTGAAAAAGCTTATAGGCTAACTAATTGTTGGAAATTTAATTAAAATTCTTGAAATGCAAGTTGAAAAATGTTCTTAACTAATAAAACATTATTTTTCGAACGCTTTCAATTGATATTTTTTCAAAAGTCGATTTGATCGGAAAATTGATTTAACTTTTTTTCGAAGCTTTGAAGTTTATTTCTATTCACTCATTTCAATTCAGCATTTTAAGTGCTATTTTTTTACGAAACAAATTTTTTCTAAAGTTTAATTTGCTTCATTTTGTTATAATTTTGTTACATCCAACAAAACAGAAAAACATCTAGTCAAGCATATTTCTTTTATGTAAAGCAAATTTAAGCAATTAAAACTTGGAATGTCTCTAAAATAACTAAATAGTTTGCCACAATGTATTTATGAAATGTATTTTAACTTCTTTAATAAAATTACATGAGTCTTGTAAGGCTAGAAAAAAATAATGTCCCATCAAATATTAGCAACGTTGGTTTGATCTATGAGCCATGAGTCAAGTCAATTTTAACGTGGGAAGGAGAATAGTGTATGCACCAAATCCAATTCTTAAATTCTGATGGTGCATAATTTAGCAAAGGAATACGATAATCCATAGCTTGGGTTTTTACGCTCAAGTTAAAATGATTAAACTTAAAAATTTTTTTTAAAAGCTTAAAATTTTTTTAATTAAAATTTTAATCTTTTATTTCGATATTTTACGTAATTTTCTGTAAATTTTAGTAAAAATTCAACAAAAATAGTAAAAATCTGTAAGTTATTGTAAAATTTATTTTTTAAAATATCGTAAAAAAGAGTAAAATTTTAATAAAAAATTTTTCTTTTCGTAAAAAATCTTAGAATAGAAAATCCTCAAAAAAGTACCTATGTTATTTTTTTTCTGAGTTCTAGTTTGCTAACTCAGAACGGAGAAAATTTCGATTCTAAGTTTACGTTCTAAGTTAGAACTCAGAAAATTTGGTGAATTTCATTTTAAAACTATTTTTTAGAATAATATATTTTTTTAAGTCTTTATAAGATATTGATTACATTAGATGTCATTAATTTTTGATCACAGAAAATTCTTTAATTCGAAAATCTTTTTTAAAATAATAAAATTATGCGTTAGCAGATAGATTTTACTGTTTAAAAGTTTTAATTTTAGCGTGTAAAATTACCGCCAAAATTTAATCTTGGAAATTTCTTAAAAAGTTCTCATGAATAATGATTATGTTTTGAAATCATTAGAAATTTATATATTGAAAAAAATTTATTTTATTAATTAAAGGAATTTATTACGATTAAAAAAAGTAGTTATGAAGTATTCGTTTTTTTCGGTTGGTTTTATTCTTCATCTTTCAATTAAATAATTTAGTTCTGATTGCTCGCGAGCAATCGATTTTTGATTAATAGTGTAATAACCGTTTATTTGATTACTTAACATCCATTATAAAACATTTTATTCATTATCATTTTTATAGAAAATATGTAAAATCCATCAATGCTTAAATTAAATCCAATTTCTAAATTAAATTTTCACCAAATTTTCTAACTTAGAACGAAAACTTAGAATCGAAATTTTCTCCGTTCCTAGAGGCTTTAGACTATAAGGAATATTTTAAAAGGAAAACAAATTCCTAGGAGCCATATTTCCCTACATACACCCGGTGCAACTTTTGAAAAAATTTTAAGGTATTAAGGTGTGTCTTTTAAAGGATACCTACAATTACGATATTTTACGTAAAATACCGTTAAATTTCGATATTTTACCTACATTTATCTGAAAAATCGAAAATTACATTAAAAATTTGTTCAATTCCAATTATCATATCAACACTGTAATTCATTTAAAATTTTTATAAAAAAAACTTTTAGGAGCCTGTTTAAAAGTTGATACTAGTATAAGACTTCACTTCTTCATTCCAAACTTTGAGTTACTTAATTGAACTCAAATTTAATTGAGTCAAATAACTCACGATTTTTACTTTTATAACTAAATTCTATTAAGGCTTTAATCATAACGCTATATTTAGGAAAAAAAATAAAGCAACAAATTATTGACGAAATCCAATGCAAGTGCGTTGTTTAGAAAATGCTCCAGGACTGGTTGAATAAAAAAAAATTTTCATCATCTAAAATGGCTCATATTCAGGCAATCGAACGGGCATGTTATGTAGTTAAAAAAATTTTAAAATTTTAGAAAAAAATTTATTTTCCCGAGAAGAAAATATTGAATTATTATTATAAGAAATCTTTGACATTAAATATAAATTTCATAAATAAGTGACAAAAATAAAGGTTTACATAATTATTTAAGGATGATACTGACTCTTTTTTTTTATAACCTGCAATCTATAGCAAATAAATAAGTTCGTAAAATTTTTAAATTTATTTTTAAAAAAAAGTGCATATAGAACGAAACAAGCCATTAATTTACCTATATTAAATAAACTTTCTAACAGGTTATTTTAATTTGAAATAATTTTTTTTTGTTAACATTTAAATCAAAAATTGAAGAGCGTATTTTTAACAGAAAAAAAAACAATTAACAGTAAAGAAAAGTTTTTTCTCGAAATATTTTGCTAATTTTAAAGTATCCTATTATAAGAAAAAAAAAAAATTATAATAAATCAACGAATTGAATTTAAGCTTTGGTGGTTCTTTTTTTCAAATCTGCATTATCTTTTCCCATTCTTAAAAAATTAAATTATTTTAAAAAATAAATATTGAAAGCTTTAATGGAATTTTGACTTACAAATTTTGAGCTTGTTCATTTTCCTCTTCGTTCGAATTTGGTTTTTTCGAACATTTTTTCTCATAGATCAAAATAATCAAACATAAAATAACAACTTCGGCAACAATAGCTAAAAATGGCCATAAAGCAGCTAAAGCATCTTTAACTCTAATTTTAATGATTTCTTTATGTTCACCATAATCATTTCTTAATTCACATTCATATTCGCCTTTATCATCTTGTTGAACATTTTTAAAAGTCAATGTTGTGGTATTTTCAGTATTAACAATTGAATATCTATCATCGGGTTTGATTTCAGTTCCATTTTTTGTCCATACCCATGTTAAACTTTCGTCGCCATACAAGGCAGCACATTTAATTTCAACATTACCTCCTTCAGTTACAGTTTGAGATACTTTCTCAGGTTTGCTAATAAATGGACCAACTTGTTTTTCAAAAGTTACAACTTTTTTACCAAAAGCTTTACAGAAATAATTCGAATGTCTAATATGTTCGGCTCTTAAATCGTTTAATACTAATTTTTTGTTATCATCAAAAGATACATGTTTATCATTATCAGATATTTGAACTTCGGTTTTGTTGCCATCGACTGTAATTTCTTTCCAATATTCAGCATTTTCGAATTCTGAACAATCCAAAGTAGTTTTTTGTTTATAATTGAACTTTACTTTTACGATTTTGGCATCTTCAGTATCTTTAAGAAAAAAATTCAATTGTTTTTTTTTGATTTTTGAATCGTTGGTAAAAAATATTAAAAATACTTACAAATAAAATTGGCTAAACAAATGGTTAAAATTGCTGCTTTAAGCAAAAAATTCATTTTTTTTTAATTTATATTTTTTTATTTATATTTAAGAAAAAATATACTAATTTTTATCTATAATGATGAAAAAAAATATATTTTTTTATAGTTTAGAGTAAAATCTAGTAACCATGGCTACTTGTAAAAAAATTTTTTGCAAAAAAAATGATACTGTTTTAAGTAAAAAATTAATGTGAAATTATACAATCGAAACTTTGGAATAAAAATACAATTAAGGAACTAATTTATAAATAAACTTGAAAAAATTAAATCAAAAAAATGATAAATTATAAACTATTTTGATAAATGGTTGAATGCTAATAAACTACAATTACCATATTTGCTCATTTATGAGCGAGTTTCTGAAAATTTTGTTTAAACTTATCCTAATTGCAAAAAGCTTAATTTTGATTCTAATAATATATCAAAGAAAATTACAATTTAATTATTTTTGCAATAGTTTCAAAACAATTCGATTCTCTTATAACCTTTTTTAGAATTTTAGAGTTTCCTTGGCTACGCTTGAGATAAATAAAATCTTGACTCCAAAATTCGGTCGCCTCTTTGAAAAAATCGTAATTGTAATCAAATTTAAAGTTGGAAGATTTTTAAAAATTGTAATTGACTGACTATTGATGTTTTATTTTATTAAGGACAAATGTTTAAAAGAATTCGAAACTTTTAGCAGTTAGAAAAGTAGAATTTAGCAAAAGATTTTGCTTTTTCTAAGTAAATTCGAATAAAAGTATCGAAAAATTTGTATCCCAAATTATTTTTCATTGGCATTCCAAATTAACAACAAGCAATTTTTATTTTTTATTCGAATTTACTTTAAAAATTTGATAAAGTAAAATTTACCATTTACTAGTAAAGTAAATGTGCAGCCCTAAAATAAGCCTTTAATTTTTTGATTAAGAAAAGACCTATTCAAAACAAAAAATAAACTAAATTGTATAAGTTTTACGAACAAAGAGTCGTAATCTATTCAAATTTATCAAATAAATCAATGGATATTTTTTAAAAATAAATATCGTCAAATTTTTAAAAGAACTTTACTCGCAAATTATTATCTACTAAAAATGTGACAAATTTTATTTTCAATTAGATTATTTTGATGTACACTTTAGCTCAAAAAAGGCCAGAGAATGGAACTTATGTTCTAAATAAATTACTTAAATTCAGAGAAAAAAGATTTTTTAGTCCTTTTGTTTTGGACTTAAACCGATAAACTTTTAGATTTTAAAAAATAAAAATTCTTGTTTTTTCTATTTTAGATGAATAAGCATTGCTTAACTATGTGCGTTTAAATAATTCCCTAAAAAACTAAAATTTGATTTTTTTCATACCAAATATATAGTGAAAAAATGCCAAAATTTAAATTAGAATAAAAAAAATAGAGACATCTTTATTCCCGAATTTAAGTAAAGGATTTATTCGGGCTTAATTTGAAGTAAAATTTATTTAGAACATAAGTTCCATTCTCAGTCCTTTTTTGAGTTAAATTGTACATCAAAATAATCTAATTGAAAAAAAAAACTTGTCATGTATAATAAAATAAGTCTGGAAGGTTTAAGAGCCGTAGAAAAGTTTCTGGATTTTCTAAAAGAAAAAACAAAGAATGCATAAAAATTTAGCATAACTTTTATTTAATAAATTAATAAGTTTTTAAATTCACCTTTTTAATTTGTTCTCCTCATTAAAAGCTAAACTTTACGCTTAATATTTTATATGGATTTTTTTTTCAAATTAAGGTGTATCATGAGTTAATCAAATTTTGCAAAAAAAAATGTAAAAAATTTTCTCTTAAAATATTTTAATTTATACTACATCGTTGATACTCTAATTTATACTATAATGGCCATTCACGAATTCCAAATGTGAACGTTCACGAACGTTCATCGTGAAAATGAACGTTCATGATCGTTCATCAGCTTTCATAAGCTTTCATGGTATTAATATATATTAAAAAAAAAATTGAAATTTTTAACGTGAAAAATTAAAATTACATTTTTTATTTGTAAAACTTAATTTTTTTTTAATTGTTAAGATTATAAAAAACTAAATTTCAACATTAATCTTTAAAGAATTTTAGTTGATAAAAGTGGAAAAAAAAGTAAAATTATATTTTAGTATTTTATTTTCTGAAAAAAATGAAAATTTACAAACAAAAAATGTAATTTTAATTTTTCACGTAAAAAATATCAATTTTTTTTTAATATATATAATACCATGAAAACTTATGAAAGCTGATGAACGTTCATGAAAACGTTTGAACGCCAATTTTTGGCTTTTTCTTTTTCATGAACGATCATGAAAGTTCATGTGAACGTTCACATTTGGAATTCGTGAATGGTCAGTATTGTACTGATGTTTGTAGCAAAAAATTTGATTAAGTCATAATAAACAGTTTATTTACTTAAAAAATTTCCAATATTTAGCATAATAAAAATTGGATTCATAACCAAAATAATTTTTAAAAGTAAAATGATCTAGAGATTACTTTTTATTTCCTTAAAAACTAATTTAAAAACAACGCTTTTGAATAAAAAAAATATGAAAATTAATTTGAAAAAAAAATTCATAAATTTTAAATTATTTTTCATCTCATCTTAAAAACAAAAATGAAAAAAATAGGGAGAAAGATAAAATTATTACTTTTTCTCTCTCTTTTTTTTTAGTTTTATCTATTTACTTAAACTTCTATATGAAAGCTAAATAACTCTATAAACTAACTAAAATCGGAGTTTCTTGTTTGCTATTTTTTAACGATAAATAGAAATCCGAAACTAAACATTGGTTGCACGAAAAAAATAAAATTGTTAGAGTTTTTAGAAAAAAAAATAATAGTATTGATGAGGATGATAATAATAATGAAAAAAATAATAATAAATTATGCGAGGAGCTTTGCCGCTTTTAGCTCGTTAATCGAATAATCGTGCTTATTTATAGCTTTTTTAAATATCATAATTTATTCTTCAAGTAACATGGTAAAATGCCTCTTTTACTTAAAGCTCTTTATAAATTTAGTTTTTTTTTCTATTTCTTTTATTTGTTAATTAAAAATTAAAATATTAGAAAAGTTTTATTATAATAAAATTTTGACTAGAAGTATGTAGATAGTTTATGCTATGTGATACATTTTGACCAAGTATACGTGCAAATTAAGTGCATGGATTTTTATATAGTAGATTAAATTGACTTGTTTTGATTTTGAAAAAGAAACTGAAATTAATAACTTTTTTCGGCAAAGAACCCTAGTCAACTTTTATTTTAATATAAAATTTAAGTTTATTCGTAAAGCATTAGTGTTCCCGCACCAACAAGGTGTTCTCAATTTATAGAGAATTGGTATATTTTTTTGATTTTTAGCCAAGCTTCATAAGGCGTCATTTATCATCAGCTCTGTATCTTAATTTTAAAGTAAAAACACTGAGTTTTTAAATAAGTCGAGTTTTAAAAATGTCGATTTCTTAAAAAGTTTGAATCAAAAAAAACTTAAAGCAAAATACGAGCTATTTTAATGAAAAAATTTTATCCAAAAGTTTGTGACAGATTGACGTCAAAAGAATATTACCTTTAGGTAGACTCATGTTTACTTGATAGATAAAAACTTTTTTTTTCTTTTTTTTTCATAATTGCTAATAATGTAGCATCATCATAAACTTGAATGAACAAATTAAAATTTTAACAAAAGCAAAATTTTTATAGCCTTTGTAATTAATCAAAATTTTATGCTAAAGTCTAAATTTATTAAAATAATGCATAGTTTTACCTTTTTTTTAAATTCTATTTACGCAACCCATTAAGACAAAGAAAAAAAAGAATTTTAAGTGGCCGAGAGACTGTGTTTTTCCTTTGAATAATTACCGTCGTATTTAGAACTAATTTTAACCCATTTTAATCCTTTTCTCTTCTTCAATCCATACTCGATTCTTCTTTTCCTTATTTCTTCTTCATTTCTTCAACTCTTATTCTCCTTTTCTTCCTTCGACCATTCCTTTACTCTGGAGAAAATAATAATTAAAAAGAATATTTTTACAGTGTTGATAAGATCATTGGTATTTACCAAATCTTACGTTTTATTTTCGGTTGTTTACGATAAATATCGAAAATTTTTTTCAATCAAGTAGGTTTGCTAATTAATTAAAAATTCCAAAACCTCCATCGAATGACTCACTCGAACAATTCGGCCATGACCGGACTCATCGAAAATTTACGTAAAAGATAGAAAAATTGAAAAAGTCCAAAACGAAAAAAATTTTTTTTAAAATAAAATCTTATTCTTTTTTACGATATTTTACGGTACTTTCTGTATATTCGATTGATCTTGTATATAACAGGAAAAATAACTTCTATTTGAATTTTTTACAGAAGATACAGTCAGACCTCGATTTTGTAAACGTTGATTTTCTTAAATCTTGAATTTGTACTGTACTGCTTCACGAATTAACGTAACTTTTTAATTTTTTTTTGAGTAAGTTATAGTTTAGGACGGGTACGACGTTATTTCGGGAGTAGCTTTTCAAACACTTTTAAGATAAAAAAGACTAAGTTAAAGAAATTAAAATATTCAAATGTGAATTATCGATAATTTTATTTAAAAAAAATTATTTTAATCGATTGTAAATTAAAAAAAGTCGTTCGAATAAAAAAATTCTAAAAATTTGATTATTTAATTTAAAAAAATAATTCTAAAATTACGCTATTAAAAATTCTAACATTCAAATTTTATTCAGATTTGATTAATTTTTTTTGCTTTGTTTTGTTGAGTCTCTTTTTATTTGTCGGCTTTTTTAAAGTTTCGTCAACTTCTTCAAATTTAAAACCGCTAATATCTTGAACTTGATTTTCGGCATTACCAGCTTTAATTAAACCGGTATCTGTAGTTGTACTTATTTCAACCATTTCAAAATTTAGATTTCCAACTGTCTCTACCATTTTAGTTGTTGTTGTTGTTGTTGTTGTTGAAGTTTCTTCAATATTTACTGGAGGTTGTGTTGTTTTAATAACTTTGATTGGAATAGTTGTTGTCTCAACTTCAACTTGTTCTTCTTCTTCTACTGGTGCTTCAGTAGTTGTCGTGATTCTAACTCTTCTTGTTGTTGTAGATAAATCTTCCTCTAATAATCCCTCAGTTGTAGCTATTATATTTTCTGTACTCAATTCTGGTTCAGCATCTTCCAAAGCAATAACGTTTGTAGTTGTTAAAACTGGCTTTCTCTTTGGAAATTTAGCTTTTTTTGTTGTGACAATTACTTCTTCATCATTTAAAACTTCTTCATTTTCTTCAACTGATTCAACTGTAGTAGTTGGATCAATAGTACTTGTATTTGTTGTTATTGTTGTTGTGGTTGTAGTTGTAGTGGTAGTGGTTGTTGTAGTTGTTGTAGTTGTTGTCGTAGTTGTAGTAGTAGTTGTTGTGGTTGTGGTAGTTGTAGTTGTGGTGGTTGTGGTTGTTGTCGGTGCAGTCGTCAAAACTTGAGTAGTAGTGGCTACCAAATCAGTTTCATCATTTTCTAATTCTGGCGATTCGGTAGTGGTTGAAACAGTTGTAGTTTTGACTTTTTTAAAATTTTTAGATTTCTTTTTAGATTTTTTTATGGTGCTTAGCTGAGTAGTTGTAGTAATAGTAGTAGCTACTTCTTCATTTATATTATCAATTTCATCCAAAGCCATTTGAGATGTAGTTGTTTTTTGAATTTTTCTAGCTCCTTTATTTAATAAATGCATATTTTCAGCAGTTATAACAAATTTTTCATCGAACTTTGTTTTTTGTGGAGCTCCACTAGCTTCAGTTAAGACTAGATCTTTAGATATAGTTTCAGCTTCATCATTTTCTAATTTGTTATCATTTGAAACTTCTTCAAAAACTAATTTATTAACTTTAGTTGTTTTTTTAATTTTTCTAGTTGTAGTGGCTAGAGTTGGTTGTTCAGGAGTTTCAAATTCTTCTGCCTCGGTAGTTGTTAAAACAGTTTCGATTTCTGGATTTAAAGTTGGTTTGAAAGAAACCATTACTTTATTTGGTACTTTAGTTTGTTCAGTTGGAATTTGAGTGAGAATTTGAGTTGTTACTGTTGGTCTCGCTGTTTCTAAAAGGTCTAATTCTAAATTTGGCAAAGTAGTTGTTGAGACACGTTCAATCTCTGGAGTTAAAGTTGGTTTGAAAGAAACCATAACTTTATTTGGTACCTTAGTTTGTTCAGCTGGAATTTCAGTGAAAATTTGAGTTGCTTCTTTAGTTGTAGTTGTTATGTGTTCTGGTTGGAATGTATTGAATAAACCATTTAACTCAGTCGCAGATGGAATGTTCGTGAAAAGGGGGTTAGCAGTTTGAGTAGTTTCAAGAACTTGAACATTTGATGGGAAAGCAGTAGTTAAACTAATTTGACTGAATTCTATTGGAGCATTTTGACTTTGAGTAAATTCTACTGATTGTACAAATGGTGCTTGAGTAGTTGAGACTTGATTAAAAACAACTGAAGCTACTGTAGCTGGTGAAACAGTTGTTTCTAAATTAAAACTACTAAATTCTTGTGGTTGCTCATTAGGTTTTGATGTTTGAACTGTTTGAGGAACATTTCCAGAGACTCCGTTTGCTATAGTCAAAATATAATTTTAATTAAAGAAATAAATTGTTTTTTTTATCTAAAAAAATTTCTTACGCCAATCACAAATCTTTAAAGCACTGTTGAATACTAAGCCTGGTGGACAATTAGTTGGTACTAGAGTATTGGTACTACTACATTTAAAAAATTTAGATGGGTCAGTTGGATGAGAAAAAACATTGGAAGGATCACTCGAGCATGAATCTTAATAATTATGAAAAATATAATTTCAGTAAGACATTATTTTAAGAAAATTAAATAAATTACTATCGATTGGCGCTGACGAACAATAAGCCAAAAATAAAGCTAAGCAAATTAAATTATTAATCGTCATGTTTTTCATTTTCTTAGTTATTCAATTTGAAAAAAAAAACTAAAAAAAAATAGTAAAGATCACTCAAAACTTTTAAAGCTTTATTTTCAAAATTTTACACAAGAGAAGAGTATTATATATGAATACAGTTAGTATTCTTTTCTATTTCATATCGATTTAAACACTTGGTAGAAATGTGCTTTTTTTTCTCTCTCGTCATTTAACTTATAGAGTATTGGCTTATTAATCTAAATTAATAAGCAAGCATCATATCGCACATCAACCAATTTAGGGCTATTAAAAAATTTTCAATACTATAAACAATTTTATTTTTACTTATTAAAAAATGCTTTAGTCCTTAACAATTTCATAATGACAAGAAACATAAATCTTTAGACATGGTGTAAAACCGTGACATGAAAAATATTGTTAATTTTGGGGAGTTTATTCAAGCCTCTAAATTTTTAGAAAAAAATTTATGGTACAATGAATAGCATAAACATAAATTGACTTTAAAATTAAATGGAATATTAAATACCTCATAATAAGGTCTTTGACTTTCCAAATAAATTTGAATTAAATCTTATTATAGCTTTTTATATTTTAGCTTTTTTTTTAATTGTCTCATAATGGATTCACAATTTTCCGACAAATTTAAAACTTATCTTTTTAGAAACTAGCCAAATTTTTTGCAGAATGGATTAAATGAGATTTAGCCGTTTGAAAGATTAATCATTTTAGATTAGTTAAATAAATAAATGGAAACAAATTAAGGGATCAAAAAATCATTAAGAAAAAATATTTTTTTTGTTAAGAAAAATTTTTTATTTTTTAGAATTTTTATAAATTAGAATTATTAAAAAATGCTTAATTAAATAAAAAATTCGCTCGATTATTTGGAATGAAAATTTACAATTAATAAAATTTAAAAAAAAATCGGTTTATTGGCTTAATTCTTGTGGGGCTTGTTCTTGGGTTTCTTGTGTTTCTTGAGTTTCAGCTTGGGTTTCTTGCTCAGAAACATTTTCTGTTTGTGCACCAACTGGTTTAACTTTTACTAAGACTGGACGATGTTTGACTATTTGAGTGCTTGGTGTAGTTGATTTTGATTCAACACTCCAATCGCACAATTGCAATGATGGATTGTAGAACAAGTCATCTGGACATGTTTCAACCCATAAAGTATCAGAAGTGACACATCTTAAAAATTTATGAGTATCAGTTGGATGAGGTAAACGAGTACCAGCTGGTTTTTTGGCACATGGTAATTGAGATTCATCAACTGGGGCAGCCAATGACAATGCAATTAAACATACAATCAAAGCTAATTTGAACATTTTTCTCGAACAGATCTAATTAATATTTTTATAAGCTTGAAAAAAAAAATTAAAAAATTAATTTTTAAAATTTTTAATTTTTATAGAGAAAAAAGTCTTTAAATTTAATTTTAGTAAATAAAAAAATTATTTAACTTAAAATTGAAGATTTATAAACTTATTATTTAAAAGCCATCTTTTCCCATTATTGTTTTATAGTGTTTGAAAATAAAATTTAACAATAAAAAGAAGTCTCTTTGTAATAAGTAAAAGCACTGAGTTTTAAGTGTTTCTTGATTTGGAGTATTATTCTTTTTTATATTCAACAACTTACATCGACAAACAGTTTAAGATAAGCTAAAATCTCATATATTGAATCTTAACTTGCAAATCATTATTTTCTTTTTAATTTTCAAAAATAACATGTTCAAAACCGAAAGACATTACAAAATCTTTATTTTTTTGCATTTCGCATTCGAATAACTAAAAAGTCTAAAAATAAAAACATGTATTTTTAATTAATCGTCCGAAGAATTAAAACTTAATTTATTTCAAAATTTAAAAAAAAAGTCCAAAAAAGAGAAATTTTTAATGACTTAAGTTCTCATAGTGATTAATTCTTAATTTGTACCTTGGATTTTTAATATAAAAAAAATGTTAAATTCGTGATCACAAATTTTCATTTTAAAATAATTTTGATGTATTCAAATCTGTTTTTTTTTCATAACTTACTGTTTGCAGATAAACTTAGGAAAAAATTTAATACCAAACATTTCAAACTAAATTAGAATAAAAAAGGAGAAAGGTTGGCAAAAGAAAAAAAGCACTCATTTGAAATTTTGTAATGTTTTGTAATGTTTAAGATTTAAGAGCTCTATTTAAAGTCAAATAACCTTCGTTCTATTTGTAGTAAAAAAAAAACAAAGAGCGCTTGATATATTTTAAACACAGAATCTTAAAATAAAAAGATTTTTTTGACAATAAATTTTTATATCAAAAAACGGGTATGTTTAAATAATATTTTTGAAACTCGACCTGTTTCAATTTCCAAAAAGGCATAACATCATAATTGTTATCATCAGCCAAGTAACCATTTATTTCTTTTAATATATCTAATTACTTATCTACTTCTTCATCAGAATCAGAATCAAAATTTAACTTTTGGTGAAATTTTTTATTAGTTTCATTATATACTTTTTTATTACGAAGGATTAGCTCGTTATAACGACCGGACTTATCACCGGACGAACATATCTACTAAAAAATTTTTGATTCTTTTAAATAAATCTTTTCTTACATTTTGGTCGTAGTATTCTAATTTTTTATAAAACGGATGTAAAAAGGAAGAAACAAGTAAAAGTTCATTATTTTTAAGATCATATTCTCTTGAATAATCGTCATAAGAGGCTTTTAAACCATTTTTTATATACTTAGAAAAATCAGAACCAGCTTGATTAACTTTTAGTATTTTTTCTATGAACTTAAAACCTGGAAGAATCATAGCCTTGTAACATAACTTTCTCCTGAAAGTGAGTTACTTAATTTATCAAAAGGAGATAATACCAAAATTAACTGTTCTAGAAGAGTCAATTCTTCTTTGTCCAACAAATTTTTCCTCAACTGTTTGTATTCTTGACGTTGAAAAATAGTCTCAATAAAAGAGTGGAGCTTAACAAGATACAAGATCATTGCCAAAGTGGAGTGCCATCGCGTTTTTACATCTTGAATTACGCTAAGAATTTGATTTTCATCTTTTTGAAGTTCTTGTAATAGTTCTTTTAGTTGAGTAGAATGATTAAAAGAGCAGATAATTCCTCTACATTTTGATAAAAATTTTCCAACAGAACCATATGTCTTTAGGAGCTGATCATCTTCTAATTGGTCGTCGTTATTTCTAAAAGTCTCATCACATTTGTCAATAAAATTTTTGACTATCAATTGGAGCAGATGTCCGATACATCTAACAGGTTTATGATCTAATCCAAGTTCAACATTAGTTCTTCTCATATTTGGAGCATTATCTGAAACTGTACAAAAGATTTTATTTCTTAATCCCAATTGGTCGAGTATTTCTACTATAGATTCTAACCATATTTATTTGTCAATTGGGATTAAGAAATAAAATCTTTTGTACAGTTTCAGATAATGCTCCAAATATGAGAAGAACTAATGTTGAACTTGGATTAGATCATAAACCTGTTAGATGTATCGGACATCTGCTGGAAAATTTTTATCAAAATGTAGAGGAATTATCTGCTCTTTTAATCATTCTACTCAACTAAAAGAACTATTACAAGAACTTCAAAAAGATGAAAATCAAATTCTTAGCGTAATTCAAGATGTAAAAACGCGATGGCACTCCACTTTGGCAATGATCTTGTATCTTGTTAAGCTCCACTCTTTTATTGAGACTATTTTTCAACGTCAAGAATACAAACAGTTAAGGAAAAATTTGTTGGACAAAGAAGAATTGACTCTTCTAGAACAGTCTAATAGATTGTCGACGAGAATGGAAAAAATACGGAGATATCGAATTCGTTACTGACCATTCAGCCCTTCAATTGCTAAAAACTATTAACACTAGAACATAACTGATGGACGTCACTAGAATCACTAGAACTAGAACTGATGGACGCCGATCTAACTATTACATAAAGACCAGGAAAAATACACCAAAACGCAGACGCGCTGAGCAGGCCAGTTATAAATTTCTTAACTAATGTCTCAGACAATGAATCATCATCGAGGAACCCATATGAAAATAAATCGCTTTAAGAGCTAATTACTAAAAAAGAGCTTTCACAAGGTTTATCAAGAAAAACCGAAACCAACTCAAAAAATATGGCACAAAATTATAGATTTGATGGTTAAAGGATTTTGATTCAAAGGAAAAACATATTTTTTGAATACCCGGAACTAGAAAAAAGAAGGAACCTAATCGAAGCAGCACACAATTTCGGTCACTTTCAGGCGGAATGCACTTACAATCGGCTAAAAGATGACTACTACTGGCATTGTATGACTGGCCAAATAAAACAGGTAATTAAGGAATGCGTCACTTGCCAGCGGAATAACAAAACTTTTGTCCTAATGGTCTATAGTTTCAGGGTTCACAATTCTACTGGATTTAAGCCATTTTAGCTAATGATTTGAAGAAAAATGCTTCTTTTTAAAGATTGGTCTGAATCGGAAAATGATATTGAGGAAATTCAAATAAGAGCAAAAGAAATTATTCGACTACTCTCATCCAAAAGCTCTGGAATCGATAGAGGAAAACCAAGAAAAACAGATTGATATCCAAAACAAGGACCAAAATGTTACACTTGATAAAATTCCTATCGGAACAACCGTTTATCTTAAGTGGGAAGGTCTCCTTAGTAAGCTTGAACCGCGATTTAAAGGACCATACACTATCATAGCAATCACCAGGAGAGGAAATTACAAAGTTGAAAACGCCTTGAAAGAGACACTTCCTGAATCATATCCAAGGCACAAAATCAGGGTCGTTCAAGACAGTACATTTCTTCCCGATGACATTGCTGAAATTGAAAAAATAATAAAGCACAAGGAAATAAATAATCTATTTCTTTGCTTAGTAAAATGGAAAAATTTTCCAATCTCAGAGAGTTCTTGGGTTCCCGAAAAGAACTTTAACTCTATGGAAATTATAAACAAATATAAAGAGAACCTTAAGACAAATCTTATAAACCAACGCCCAAAACGGGCCAAGACAAAACCAAATTACATCTATATGACGCTTATTTCGTTTTTCTTACTTTTCCTTCCTGTTTTTTCTTCAACTTCAAGCGTCACTACAATTAAAGACGATTTCCGAACCTGCAATAATATGTATCATACAAATATGATAAACCTAAAAACTATTTGTAACCCCTAACCGAAAAAAAAAACCAATTAGTTAAAGAGTACTTGACACTTTTTAACAGTAGTTTCGGTACTAAATCAACGACAAGGAAACTGTTCATGATGGGAAAGGTCCAACATCAGGTATATGGAACTGGTTTTCACTGTTTAAAGAAAAGGCACATTCTTACACCGTCAATGTCGTTCTTGGGAGAAAAATATGAATCCCTAAGAACTGAAAATATAAAACTCTCTAGAGCTGAATGTTTCATAATGGTAAAAAACAAGGAATGTAATGGAAACAAAATGGATTGCAACAACGAATATTGCACTTTTTCAAGCAACCCTTTACCAACTTCTCTTGGATGTCTGAATAACAAAGTGAGTCATTTTCGTGCGCAACTTCACCAAAATTAATAACAGCCTACTCTCCAAGTGATATTTTATTCAACGGTAAATGTAAGGTTAGTGATAAAGAATGCCTTTTTCATGACTCAATCATCGTATGGGATGCAACAATTTACCATGAATGTCCGTTATACAAAATAAGTCAGGAAAAATTTACAGTTTATCAAGACAGCGACGTGATTATTAGTAATAACAGCATCGCATTACAAGCAACAAGTACAACAACAATGTGCGAACTTACTCTTTTAAAAACAATAGAAGGTATTTTTGTCACTATTAAAACAAATAACCAATTATCAAATTCCGCTTAAGGAGGAACTAATATTAACGAGCTTTTACTGGCTGAGTCAGATTTTAGATAAGTAAAAGAAATTGAAGAAAAAAATGAAATTCCGTTACGTGAATGTTACGATTTTAAATCAATTATAAACATTTTTTCAAGGCTCGAAGATAGATTTCTTATTCATCAATTAGGTGAAGGGAACAAAATAACCCTTTATTCAACAATGGGTACCGTTTATAAAGTTAATTGTAAATAGTTTTATGAAATCGAAATTATCTTAGATACTTTTTCTAATAAAAACAAGGCTCTTTGCTATAAAGAACAGCCAATAAACTATAATTAAGATAAGGTATCAAGAACAGGCTTTCTAACACAAGACGGAATAATTAAGTAGGCGTCAGAGATAGTAACTTGTAACCGAATTATCCAATACATTCAGTTACTGTTGAAATATAATTTTATAAATTAATAATTTGCTTAGAAACAAATTATTTTTATTTTAAGTTTTAATATTCTTTTTCTTATATTTAACTCTCTCTCTTGTTTATTCTTTAACTTAATAAATATTTTATCAG
>NTPY01000824.1:809903-828645 GCA_002922825.1 Brachionus calyciflorus
TCTCAATAAAAAATTTTTGTCCAACTTATATTTTTATAGCTAAAAAAAAAATTCATCGAAAAAAAAACGCTGTTAAATTTCTCAAAAAACTAAAAGAAATGGTTTTAATTTTTATTTTTAAATAAACAAATCATTAATAACTCAATCAATTTAAAAACCTTAAAAAACCTAAAAAAATATTTATTTAAAATTAACAAAGTACTTTTGAAGTCTTAATTTGGAATTTGATAAGATGGAATCTCATCGTCATCATTTAAAAGGACACGTTTCACTATCTCTTTGTGTTTATAAAATCTTTCGAGTTGTCTGACTCTTTTCTGTGTCTCATGACTTAAATTACTTAATAACAAGCCATGAATTTCTAAGACCTTGTAAATTCTTTGAATGTTTTTAAAGAATTCTTCAATTTTATCGACTTTAGCTAACAATGATACTATTTTATCAACACCTTTAATTATAAAGAAAATATTTAAAAGTTTAATTTAAGAAAAGAAAAACAAAATAGGTTACTTTTTATTAACCGTTTCCTTTTTGAAATTTTTAGGTAACATTTTAAACAGAGTTGATACCCGTTTTTTTCCTTACAAATTGTACATTTACATGCTCGAATTTTTGATAAACAAGGTTTACAAAAATTATTCATTTTTTAAATTTTTATTTTTATTTTGGAAATTACAAATTTAGAATGAAATATTTTCACCTTTTTTAAAAGAAATTTTTTTGGAAAAATTATCATCTTGTTTACTTAAGAGATTAATCAAAAACAAGTCATTAAAAAAACAATTAAAGATTAAGTTAAGGCTGATTAATTTTTATTTCTTAGAAAAACATTCGACGTAATCTATGAGAGATGAGCACGTGTTAATTTTCAAGTTTAAAATTTTAGGAGGGGGGTCCTCGAATGGCGACATAGTTATTTTGTCTTGAAAAATCATTAATTTATGTTTGTCCAATGGAAAGTGAGAGAATTTTCGAAAAGTTCAGTTTTGGGAGGGGTTTAGACGAAATCAGCCAGTAATAGATGCTGAAAAAAAGTGCCAAGGTTTACTACTTTGGGCTCTTGTATGGTTAAAGACCATTAGGACCCTTCAGCAAAATTGACACGATGGATTTTGCTGTTACAAGGTCATACATAGAAAAGGTTCTCAACATTGTAATGCGGATGCTTTAAGTCGACCAGTGATCGACTACATAGTTACAATATCATCATTATCACTTAATGACGATGAGGATGTAAAAGATATTTGGAATGATAGTTTTCTACTACACTATATTCAATTTAAGAAAGTCCCCGCATGATTTTCTTTGAATCGTTCAAAAAAGATAAAAAATTTTGCAAAAAACTATAAATTTGAGAATGGGAAACTCTACATTTTAAAAAAGGGAAAATTACTCGAAATCCCTAAACCTGAAGAAAGACCAATGATCATAGAAAAGGCACATAATTTCGGCCATTTTAGAACAGATTCTACGTACAATAGATTAAAAGATTCTTATTTTTGGTATAAGATGATTGAAGATATTAAAATTTTTTTAAAACGTTGTCCTAGTTGTCAGCGAAACGGAAAAGAAGTAAAGAAATTTCACTTAGCACAAGCTAGTGATATTAACTCTGTTTTTAAAAGAGTCAGTGTAGATCTCATTTTAGGATTAAGTGAATCAAGTGAAGGTTATGTAGGCATTATTGTGATTGTTGAATTTTTTACTAAATTCCCTTATGCAAAACCGATTAAGTCTAAAAATGCTTCCGAAATTGCTCAAATTTTAATTGAATTTATAAGTATTTTTGGCCCATTTGAAGAACTTTTGTCCGATCAAGGTCGTGAATTTTGTAACCAAGTTATCGAAAACTTAAAAAATAATATAGGATTCAACCACCTAACAACTTCGGCTTATAATCCACGAACGAATCGAATTACAGAGCGACTTAATCAAACAATAATTGAGTCACTAAGAAAACATGCCGAAGCAAATGTAAGAGATTGGCATTTGTTTCTACCATATGTTTTGATGGCATATAGGTCTAGAATACATTCTGCAACGAACTATTCTCCTTATGAACTTATGTTTGGGAGGAAAATGTTGCCGTTTGCTGATTGGACGTCGAATGATGTTGATGAAACAAACGCTATTGTTAAACGCTCTGAAGAAATAAAAAACTTAATTGAAGTTACTCGTGAATCAGCTATTTCGAATATTAAGAAGAACCAGAATAAACAGGTAATTAATCAGAATAGGGCCTCTAACGTGACAACAGAAATAATACCCATCGGTTCGACCGTGTTCATAAAATCTGAAGGTCTATTGACAAAACTCGAACCTCGTTTCAAAGGACCATATAAAATTGTTGGTTTTACCAAACGTGGAAATTACTTAGTTACTAATGCGTTAGGAGAAAAACTAGTAGATTCTTTTCCTAGACAAAAACTCAAGGTTGTAGAAGAAAATGACACACTACCTACCGAGAGTGCTGAGGTTGAAAAAATCCTTAGTCATAAAATTATAAATAACTCCTTTTTCTTTCTAGTAAAATGGAAAAATCTTCCTAGATCGGAATGCTCCTGGATACCGGAAAGGTATTTCAATAACCTAAAATTAGTAAACGATTATAAGAAAGAGATTAAGACAGACGTTACAAGACCAAAACGAAGGTGTACAATTAAGATGAATTTCTTATCATTTATACTGATTGTAATATTTAGTTTACAATTTAAACTTGTAATGGGGAGCCTGGATAAAAATAATATAGAAATTTTAAATAATTTCAAAGTTTGTTCCCAAATGTATCATTCCAATATAATAGATATAACAAGGCGTGTTTTGCTGATCAACCTGTATTCTATTTTCTAAATAACTCTACTAGAACAGGATTTTTAACTAATGATAATATAATAACACAGATTTCGGAAATTGTACCTTGCAAAAACATTATCCAGTATTTGCCGATTCGTAATTCAAACCTAACAATTGTTCGAAATCGACACCAATCTTTCGTGGTAAACAGATCAAGTTTAAAATATTTTGAATTCAGTATAATTGGTAATAAGCTTAAAATCTGGGATGCACATCATCATCCTATGTTAATAGATGGAATAGATATCCTTTCAACTGTTCAAGATATTGTTAACCATGATTTACCAATAGGCACATGGTATTCTAAAAATACTGAGACTTTAGAGATTAAATCAAAGTTGACAGATACTATAGATGAAATTTCGAATAAAATATACTATTTGTTCAACAAAATAACCTTTGTAAGCATTATGTTGTTTTTATTCGTAGTACTTATTATTGTAGTCTATATATTTTGCACCTGTTCATCTTGTTTCAGAAAAAAATGCAAAAGTTCTTCTCGAAAACCAGACAATGAAACAGCTACAAGCCTAACAAGAAATTTAAGCAGTACTTTTCCAATACGTGATTCAATTAGTAGATCTAATGCCGAAATTATTGAATTGAATGAATTGACTGACCTGCCAAAAAACCGAAGAATATTTCATGCAAAATCAAGAGACACATTGAATTCATTAACCAAAGAGTTAATGTATTAAACAACTATTTGAAGTGGTTCATTCGAGGACGAATAATCATTTTTGGTTGGGGGTTATGTTACAGTTATAAACCATTAATATATTTTAATATTACTTTTATTATTATTTTTATTTTTTACTTTTATTATATTTGTTTTAAATCGGGTGTTTACCTAGAAATGAAATTAGTTTTATTTCATTTGAAATCATTCAAATATATTTTATGTTCTTGAATATAAAAGATATTATTTTATAGTCATTATTAATGGAAGCTTTATTAGGATTGTGTTAATATAAATACACTTACAACTAACTAGTAAAGTAGATTCTCGATTTTACTTATTCTTTTCACTTTATTTTTTAATAAATATTATTAATCAACACTCTTGTGTCAGTGTATTTACCTCAATATCCTCTGGATAATACGTAGTGATTAGGCCGATCATCTCGTATAACATAATTCGTAGCAGCGATAAAAATAACACTTTAAGGTTTTAAATTACTATTAAGCTATGTCACGAGAAGAAAATTCCGATAATAAAGGTATCGATGACCCTACACCAAAAACATGGATCCATATTAGAAGTATGCATCATATGAAAGCCAAAGCCTTGGCATTTCGATTGGATAAGCTTGTTAAAATATATAAAGATACTTTTGAAGTCGCTAAAGTTATAATGACTAGTCCTGACGATGTGGAAAAGAGAACGCTTCAAGCTAATGAGTTACGGTCCCAACTAAATGAAAAATATGAGGAGGTTAAAAATATTAAAACTGATTATGAAAAGGACCTCAACGAAGACGATGAAGTAAGTTTTCTTAGAGCTAAATTTGTTAGTTTATCTGCAGAACTCGAATCAAAAAACTCTCAAATCGAATTACTTTCATCTCAAATAAACGAGAAAAAATCAGTTAAATTTAAAGAACCCGAAAAAAATGAAGATGATAAAACCGATAAATTGACAACAAAATATGAAACGAACAAAAACTACTATAAATTAACAAATACAAGCATCGAACAGTCGAAAAATTAAATTATTGACGAAGAAACATTTAATAACTCACCGATTCGACCATCAACCAGTAAATATGCTCTCAATGACCCTGGAAACATCGTTTTACCATCTACAACAAATACAACAGCAACTGGGTTTAATAAAGACAAACAAAAACCTTCCCTACCGTTTACAGATCAAACGAACTTCTCAACAATTCTTACTCCTCAACCTAACTTTGAAAGTAAGTCACTTTTGTATAATAGTGAATTTTCACCTGAATACCAAACTCACCCAAATACTAGTTCGACAATAAAAAGCTCATTTAGAGATAACCTTACTAATGAACCTAAATATGTTGAAAAACCAATGCGCCTTGACGCAAGCACCCCTAGGTTTTCTGGCAATCCTAAAGATGATGTCGATGACTGGTTATTTATGATTAAACAAGGATTCATCTCATCCAGGATTAAGGAAGAAGATAAACTGAACTCAATTGTAAACTATGTCTCTGAACTCCCCCTCCTGATCTTGAGAAGGCACATTGAGGCCAATAGCAGTTGGTTAGGTTTCGAATTGAAAATTAGTAAGACATTCAAAAATATTGATAAAGAACACAAAATAAGATCAGATTTATCAGTTTTAAAACACAAAGACAATATGAGTATAGAATCTTACATTAACAGGTTCTTAACCCTTATAAACAAGCTTCCTTTAATGGCAGAAGAAGAAAAGATCTTTTATTTTAAAGAAGGATTAAAAGATAATATTAAAAAAGAAATAATCTGCCGTAGAATTAACAGAGTATCTGAAGCTATCCCACTTGCAATTCAACTTTATTCGATTTTGCCAACCATGGCTAAGATTAATTTTGTTAAGTCTAATAAACATTTTAAGAGTCATTACAAAAAGAACCCAATAAAAGATTCTTTCGTTAGTGTCCATCAAGATAAGATTAAAAATTATAAAAACAACAATGATAAGTCGATATATATCAAAAAGGAAGAGAACATTGTAAATTCAAAATTTAAAAATAAGGAAACAATTACATGCACTCGATGCAAGCGCAAAGGACATTACGCAAACAAATTTAGGGTTAGACTGGATAAAATAAATCAAATCCGAATTACTGAATACTCAGATAATGATGTAGACAAAATATATGTTGTAAAACAGATAATAAAGGCATTCCCTCTCTAATAGGAAAAATTCAGGGAATCTCTTTGAAAGTAGGAATAGATCGCGGCGCAACCCATTCTGTCATGAATCACATGACTGCAATTGCGAACAATTTTGAAATTTTCAGGACAAATAATAGTATTAAGACAGCTACGGGAACTGTAACTAAAGCTTCCGGTAGGACCAGACCCCTTGAAGTTGATATAGGAGGTAATATTTCTATGATTGAATTTATCGTATTCGATCACGAGGATCATGATATCCTCTTGGGAATGGATTGGTTTCATAAAACTCAGTCCGGTATTTTCCCATCACAAGGGATAATTAAATTTCCCGACTTTGAGTTGAATATTAAAAGCCACCAAAGCAGTGGAATAGACGCTTTTGAGGTTTTTACGTCAGAAATCAAAGAATCCGAGAAATATTTAGATTATTTATCTGATAATCCTGAGCTCAAAATGGTACCAGAAAGTGAATTGGATAGTAAACAACTCAATAGTTTTAATGAATTGAAAGGTGAGGCTTCGTCACTTTGCGCTCATTCAATTCAAAACCTCGGAGCTTGTAATGTTTACAAACACTCCATTAGACTCATAAACAAGTCTTCTCCGCCTATATATAGCAACCCTTATAGAAAATCTTAGGCTGAAAGAGAATTTTTGAAGGAGGAAATTAATAAAATGCTCGAGGCGAAAATAATTCGACCTTCTAAATCTCCTTGGTCTTCACCAATCATCGTGGTTCCTAAAAAGAATGGCCAGAAAAGAATTTGCATCGATTACAGAAAGTTAAATTCTATAACTGAAACTGAAAAATGGCCTTTACCAAATATAAATGACTTATTGGATAGACTAAGAGATTCAGTCTGGTTTAGTGTGATAGACCTTAAATCTGGATATTGGCAGATCTTGATGGACGATGAATCTATCACATTGACTGCTTTTACTACTCCAGATGGGCATTATGAATTTGTCCGCCTTCCTATTGGATTTAAAAATGCCCCGACAGACTTTAGCCGTATTATGAAAATGATTTTCGGTGACTTAACCTTTGTTGAAGTTTATATTGATGACATTATAGTTCACTCAATTGATTTTACGTCTCATTTAGAACATATAAGAGAGGTCTTTAGAAAATTAAGAAACGCTAATTTAAGATTAAATCCTGATAAATGTGCATGGTTCTCTAAGGAGGTAAAAGTTTTAGGTCATATAGTATCTCATAACCTTATCAAAATGGACCCTCAAAAAATTGAGGCTATAAGTAAAAGAAAGGCACCACAAAATTTAAAACAATTACAAAGTTTCATTGGGATGTGTAATCAGTACAGACGATTTATCAAAGATTTTTCTTGTATTGCTAAACCACTTTTTCACCTCTGCTCAAAAAATGTTAAATTCGAGTGGCATGACGATTGTCAAACAGCATTTCAGACTCTTAAAAAGAAGCTATGCTCCTACCCTATCCTCAGAATCTATGACCCAAAAAAACCTTGTACCCTATATGTCGATGCATCCGGCTTTGCTTTAGGAGCGATTCTTACGCAAAAGGATGAAAACGGTAATGAATATATTATCGCTTTTGCCTCTATACTTTTGAACAAATCAGAAATTAGCTTAACGATTACTGAAAAAGAATGCTTAAGTATTGTTTTCGGAATAAAGGAGTTCCGTATTTATCTTCATGGAATAAAATTTTCCTTAGTTGTCGACCATTGGGCAGTAGTAAACCTTGGCACTTTTTTTCAGCATCTATTACTGGCTGATTTCGTCTAAACCCCTCCCAAAACTGAACTTTTAGAAAATTCTCTCACTTTCCATTGTATAGACATAAATTATTGATTTTCTAAGACAAAATTTCAATGTCGCCATTCGAGGACCCCCTCCTAGGCAAGGAGGAGACAATATTGAATATCCAATAAAATATCTATCATAAAATCCAATAAATCAATTTTTTAAAATAAATTTTTTTAGTATAAAAATAAGTAAATAGAATATAAAAACTAAATTATTATTTTTTTTCTTAATTAAAAATGAATGTTGAAATTTTAGAAAACAATCAACAATTGGAATTATCTTTCAAATTCAATAAGACAATAATTGAATAGGTTAAAACAATCAAAGGTGCGAGATTCAATGGAAACAAAAAGTTATGGAATGTACTAATAGAATTAGAAGATGAGTTGTTATCTATTTTCAGACAGTCGCAGATAACCTATGATTTTGTTACAAAACAAGATGAAAATAAAAATGAAACAAAAGGTGTAATAATAGTTTTAAATCAAGATGATTTTACAGTAAAACTATCAGTTCCAAAATCACTCTGGTCTAAATTGTGTGTTTTTAAACGAATTTCATCAACAGATAAAGAATGGGTATTTTCAAAAGAACTATTCATGGATTTGTATAAATTGTGTTTAGAATTAAATATTTCTGTTATTTTTAAAATTTAAAAATATTTTTTTGTGATTTTTTTTTCATTTTAAATTTTTTTTATTAATTTTTTTTCATTTTTTTTATTTTAATTTTTTTTATTAATTTTTTTTCATTTTTTTTCATTTTAAATTTTTTTTATTCAATATTTTGTCATTTTTTTTTCATTTTAATTTTTTTTTATTAATTATTTTATCATTTTTTTTAATACAAAATTTTTTTAGTTAACTTTTTTTAAAAATAAAATAATTATAATTCAAAATTTTTTTTTTTTTGGTCCAGAATGAAAAAAATATCTCAAAATTTTGACTACCTAAAAATTCTCGCAAAATGCGATAAGAAAATGAGAAGTTCTATTTTAAAAGGAGCAAATAAAGATTTAATTCACTCTCTATGCGAGTGTATTTACAACATTCTTAGAGGAAATGTTGAATTAACAGATAGTGATAAAAAACAACTTATCAAATATAAAAACAGCTTGCGAAAATTATTAACAAAAAAATCTATTAAAGAAAAGAAAAAAATTCTTATTCAAAAAGGAGGATTTTTACAAATTTTGTTACCGTCAGTAATTAGTGGTCTAGCAACTATACTGTCAAGTGCAATTTCAAAAGAATGTAGTACACCAAAAAATGGATGGTTATACCTTTTAATTCTTTAAAGACCGATTACAAAATGATACCAAGTAAAAATTTTATCTAATAAAAAATTATCAAAAGAAGATAAGATAACAATGTTTAATAATTTGGTTCAAAAAAATTTAATAAAGAATATACCTGGTCAACCAATGTCAGATAACACTCCAGGTAATATAAAAGCAAATTATGATGAAATAGATGAAGAGCTTCAATCTTTAAAAAATGAATATGATGAATTTCAAGATCAAAACACCTATGATTGGATAAAAGAAGAATCATTGACGCCTTTTAGTGCTGATTTACGTAGATTCTCTAATATGTTAAATAAAACTTTGAAAAATTACAATCAGTCAAACAATTTTACACCAAGGAATATATCTATGAATGAATCGAAAAACAATTTATCAGATTTCACACTTAGAGATAATTCATTTAATAATTCAAGATATTCAAACAATGATCCTTCAGATTTTTCGCTAAGAAATATCTTCTTAAATGATTCAAATAATTCAATGAAATGAAGATGATTCAATTCTAAATCAATCAATCTTTTAAAGACCACCAGCAGAGACGACAAGGTCAAAACGACCAATATCAGATCAAACTTATCGAGAAATAACTAAAGTAGCTAAAAAGAAGAAAAAAGTCAACGAAATAAGAGAATTAAATTCAAGACCTAAAAAAAGAAAGCCTGTTAATATTTCAAAATATTGGGAATCTTTTAAATAAAAAATGTCAAAATTTTCAGAATACTTTGATCCTCCAGCTCCAGCTTCGTTTACTGGACATTCATTCTTTAAACATACTGTTAAAAACAAGAACAAGTTAAATTATTGGTTATTAGAACAAGAACCGTATACACTTCATAGACAATTAAGAAAGAAGTTTGAACGTGAAAAAGTTATAGTTGAGAGATTTAATCGGAAATTGAAAGAAAAAATGTGGCGCTATTTTACTTACAAAAATAATCATGACTACACTAAAATTCTCGATAATCTTGTTAATTAATATAACAACACTTATCATAGAACAATAAAAACTACACCTAGTAATGTTTCATCAAAAAATGAAGAAAAAATTTACAAAAATATTTACGGATATGATAAAAACACAGGTGATGATTCGTTTATTACATTAAACTTTAAAATAGGCGATAAAGTCAGAATCTCAAAGACAAAAGGTTCGTTTGAAAAAGGATATACTCCTAATTGGACTCGCGAAATATTTGTTATAGATAAAATTGTCTATTCTAATCCACCTACATATATAATAAAAGATTTAAATGATGAGACAATAGAAGGTAGATTTTATGAGCAAGAACTTCGAAAAATAAATAAAAAAGAAGAAATTTATCAAATAGATAAGATTATTAGGAAAAGAAAGATAAATAATAGAATCGAATATTTTGTTAGCTGGCTTGGTTATCCGAAATCATTTAATAGTTGGGTAAAAAAAGAAGATTTGATAAAAAAATGAGTTTTTATGTTACACTGCCTAGTAATAGTTCAATGGACCTCTATCCAGAAAATACAATGACTGATTTCACTGTATTACTTAAAGAACCAATACATCTTGAAGTTCAATATGAAGTTGCTCTAGTTGAATTGACTTACAAACATTCATGGAGTCTAGAAGTTGGTCAACTGTTCATACAACCATTGAATAGTCCGAATTACGATGTATTTAAATTAGTCTATCATGATGGTGAAAATATTAAATCGTTCACTAGTAGACTAAATGGAGAAATTTGGAAATATTATATAAACAAAGAATACGAAAGACGTTTAGAATTGGGAAATCGAACAAAGAAATTCCTCAAAATATTTAAATCCCTAAAAACCCTTTTACAAGTAATCTAAGAGATGAAGATGTTGTTGACGAAATTAAATCTTCTGATTATTTCAGAGCGATTCCATCTTTTTCTTCAGACCCATATAGGTTTATAATGTATACACGTGAATATCGCATACGATTTGATGGGGACATTTTGAGAATTTTTAATTTAGAATCTAGGTGGTATGAAGTGACAGGTGATAAAAGATATCTTGAGTCGGGAATAATAAATGATCCCTCACCAAATATAATAAACTCTCTATTTATATACTGTGATATAATTGACTATCAATATGTTGGAGATGCCTACGCTCCATTGCTTCGGAGTGTTGTTGTAGATAATAGCTACCTAAAAACTGCATGGGTAAATTATGATAATCCCCATTCTGTAAACAAATATAATATCAATAGAATTAAAGTTGAGATAAGAGATGACACAGGGAAAAAGATTCGTTTTGAAAACGGACGTGTTATAGTAAAGCTTCATTTCAGACCAAAACAAGTATAAATAGAAGATCGAAAATTCATAAATTTCTGATTCTTACAAAAATTTTCAAAAAACTAAAACTAAAATTAAAAAAATTATGGATTTCTATATCACTCTTACTAGTGGTCCAACTAAACATCAACCGGATTATGAGACTACGTGGTGCGAATATAGACCTCAAAAAGCCATTGAGTTGGTCCGAGAGTACAAGGTTGCACTGGTCCAGTCTATTTTTTAGAACGTTCAGTCCAATTGTATTGCAACTATCAATATTTTTCCTTCTAGTCAAAATATGGACATGTTCTCTCTTAAAATTAATGCTAATGATAATGAATCAGTTGAGACTATTATTAAAAATGCTAACAATAAACTTATGGAGTGGGCATCTTCACAATTAGGATCTAACCCAAAAATTGTATTTAATGAAGATAATTTAGAGTTTTCTCTAGATGTACCTGAAGGATGGGCTTATTATGTTATGGATGTTGACAAAAATCATATTGATGAATCATATGAGAAAGCCAATAAAACCTTTTTTAAATTTAAAGAACATAAATTAAATCATCTTAGACATTTTTATGTAAAGTCAAGCTTAGTTGAAACCGAAGAATTGGGTTGTAGAGAATCACCGTTACTTGCAAGTGTTTACATTAAGGATTTTATTTCTAATGTAAACAAAGCAGATATAAATGTACCTCAATATGTAAAAGTACAAAATCAAACAATAAATAACTTTAACATTGAATACACTGCATATTTAGAAGATAAGACTTTGTTAAAAGGAAATATTATTTCAACTCTTCACTTTAGAAAATTAAATGAATTTTAGAGAATATTATTTAAAACAAGCTGGAAGTGAACTACCTTACTTTCAAGGTTCATTATATCAAAAAGGTTATGGTCTAGGTGGTATTTTCAGAAGAATTTTCAAATATATTATGCCAATTGTAAGAGAAAATGCTCTCCCTGCTGTAAAAACAGTAGGTAAAGAACTATTAAAATCTGCCGCAAATGTAGTAAATGACTCATTATCTGGAGAAGATTTAAAATCAAGTGCAAAAAAAAGACTTAGTGAAAGCATTAAAAATATATCAGATAGATTTAATCCTCACGAGGTTGAAGGATTAGCTCTGCGTCCAAATATGACTATAAATAGTAGAAAAAGAAAATCAAAAACAAAAAAGAAAAAATTTAAAAAAAGAATTTTAGACATTTTTGACAAGAGAATGAAAAATGAAACTTTTTACAGATTCTAATGAATGTGCCAAGTCCGAATTGGATTTGTTTATGACACCTAGTACAAATACTAGTATAGTAAGCGGTGGCTGGTTTGAGATTAACCCAACATCATCGTTATCTGTTGGTACACCAATAGAATTCAGATATGAGGGGTCCACTAATCACTATTTACAATTATCAAGAACAAGTCTTTATATACAAGTCTCGATTTATAAAGATAAAGTTTTAGTCACTGGCGACGATGCAACAGCACCAATAAACAATTTTTTACATTCACTCTTCTCACAAGTGGAGTTGTCATTTAATGGACAAAGCTTTGAAAACTCAAACAATGTCTATCCTTACAAAGCCTACATTACCGACCTGTTAAACTATAGACAAGACTCGAAGAATTCCTATTTAAAATCAAATTTATTCTATAGAGATGATGCTGGAAGATTTGAAATAATTGGTTCAAAAGGAGATGCTAATTTTGTAGCTAATTCAGGTTATGTAAAACGTAACAAAATTCTTAATACTGGGAATGGAAAAATTGAATCGAAAGGAAGACTACATTGCGACATTTTTAATACAGATAGATACTTGATTAATAATGTCTCTATGAATCTCAAACTAATTCCCACAAGACCTGAATTTTGTCTAATTGGAGATAAAACCAAGAGCTACTACATTTCTGTCGATCAAGCTACTTTATTACTAATAAAGTTTTCCTTACTAATAAATAAGGAAAGCTCAGATAAATCCCTCAGTAATGTTGGGCCATGCATTAGCTTTAGAAAAGACAACGGCAAAATATCCAATTAAAAGAGTTGTAGTAAAACAACATACAATTGGTAAAGGAGTATCAAGTAAAGTAATTACGAATATTAGTTCTACATCATTGCCATTAAGAGTTGTCATTGGTTTTGTCAAAAATAGTGCTTATGATGGTGTTCTTGATCAAATCCCTTTAACTTTGGTCATTTTAACCTTACAAAATTGAATTTAATGGTTGATGGACAGTCATCTCCATATTATAAACCTTTGGAATTCAACTTTGCTAAAAATCAATACATTCGCGGATACTATTCATTTTTTGAAAATATTGATAAGCCTGTCTTTGCTACAGGTAACGATATTTCAAGAGTAGACTATCCAAATGGATATAGTTTATTTGCATTCGATTTGACACCAGATCTCTGTAGTGGTGATCAGTTTAATGTTATAAAAACAGGTAATCTTGATGTTTGACTTACATTTGCAGATTCACTAGATGATTCAATTGTAGTGATATTTTATTTGGAATATGACAATTTGGTAGAAAATAACAATAAGTTCGAAGTATCCTATGATTATAAAATATAATGAATTCAATTCAGCTGCAAAAAATACTAGAAAGTAACCCACAAACGAACAAAAAATTTATTGGAGTTTATGCTAGAAATGAACAACCTATTATTAAATCCTATCCTTGCTGTTTTATTTTGAACACTGCTGATCGATCGCATGAAGGTATGCACTGGTTAGCAATTTATTTTGATGCACATAAAACATGCAATTTTTTTGATTCTTATGGAAATTCACCGAGCTATTTTGGTTAAGATGATTACATAGAAAAATATTCGAATGGTTTAATTTACAATAGAAAGACAATTCAAAGTGTCAATTAAGACTATTGTGGTTATTATTGTTTGTTGTTTTTAATTCTTAGATGTAATGGACATTCAATGGAAAAGTTTTGCAACTTTTTTTAATGATTCCACTAAAAATGATAGGTTTATTAAAAATTTTAAAACTAGTTTTTAATTTTTTATTCAATAAAATTTTAAAAACAAATTTAATCTTTTGATGTGTAAATTATTCTTAAATCATCAGATCTTATCCCTGTCTGTATTCTATTCCTCTCCTCTGTTGATTGTTTTAACCATGCGGTTTTGATGCAGCATTCTCAAAAGCCTCCATAAAAAACTTGACTTTGTTTGGAAACATCTTGATATAATTTTTCATATTTAAATTTTAGATTTTTAAAAATTTTTTACTTGCTTAATAACTTAAAATGAAAAATATTTATTTTTGCTATTTATACAATTTTCTCTACATCAGGTTATCTAAGTTTTTAAATATTTTCCAAAAAAATATTCTAAAATAAAAAAAATATTTTTAGAATGAGGTTCCAATTTAAAAATGTTAAATATCAAAATTTTTTTCTTCAAATTCAAAAAATATTATTGATCTCCTCAAATGACGGTACATAAAGATGGTCTCCCTTTTATGGCGGCCGGTGAAATTTATGGATTTAAAATTTATTTTATTTTTTTTTTATTTAATAAGAAAAAAAGGCTGATAAAGTTATTTTGATACAAAAATGCATAAAACAAAGCAAAAAATATCCAAAATTAATTATGTTGTTAATCGATTGGTTTAAAATGGAAGTAGACATGCTATTTTCTTTAAAAAAAATCAGGAAGCACACTATTAAAATAAACCTCAACAAACATTTAGTCGCTTATAAGTATGATTTACGTTAGCTAGCAAATTATGTAATTTACTCAAATTAGGGTTTTATGAAATTTTCACGGAAATAGAAACTTTTTCAACGACGTGAAGACTTTTCATTATTTCAGGATTTTTGAAGACTTATATTATTGAATGTAGCAAAACTTTGTTGCAGTTTACTGAACAAGTTTATAAATTTCCATTGAAAAATTAAAGCAATTTGAATAATTTGAAACGACTAATTGAAATTTCCTATACAGAGCCAAGAATTTAACTTTTAATTGGTATAAATTCGCAACTTTTTTTGGATTTTAGAAGAAATTTAGAAAACAGTGATTACAGTGTAATTTCGGTTTTACGATATCAGATTTTTATGTTTTTTTTCGAATTTATGTAAATAAAAGTTTAAACTTTGGCGCTGTTACAAAATTTAATGCATTAAATTTACTATCCGAAATCAATTAAATGGACTGAATCATTCTATAAGACAATAGTGTTCATATATTTACAGTTGCACTCTAATTAATAGACAAACATTTTACTCTTATAAACAATTTAGAGCTTCTCTAAATTTTAATGGAGATTTAAATAAAATGAAATTATTTTAAATGATGACAAATCTAATCGAATTCGGTAACTTTACAATATTTTATCAAAACTCTAATTCATTAATATTCCGAATCTAAGTTCTAAGATTTGAACCTTCCATGATTAAAAAGCCAGCGGGAATTATCAATTAATGTTAACATTTAATTTCACGTAAATTTACTACAGTACAATTCTGAACTAAGTTAACAGGTTTCGAAGCCTGGCTTAAGCCGCTCTTAAACCGCGACGAAACTCTGGCTTAAGCCGGGTGTTAACTTAATTCAGAATTGTCCTGTATATTCATAGTTTAAAAGATGTTTAAATCAAAATTAATCACTTATTTTTGTATTATAATTTTACCAACACTCACTTTTATTGAGTGTTGAGTGTAAGAGGTGAGTGTAACACTTAACTTTATTGAGTGTTTGAGTGTAAGTGTTGAGTGTAAGTGTCATACTCACACTCACACTCAACACTCATTTTTTTTTGCTTGTGAAAGTATGGAATATACTCGCACATCTTCAAATCGAGTGATTTTTTCTTCAACAAATAACTCAAATAAAAATTAAATATTCCTCTATTTTTGAAAATTAAAAGTAATTTAGTTATTTAACAAATTTTATTGGAACCAAAAAAAATAATTAAAAAAACGGGCCTGCGTTTATTTGGACTTTGAAAAAAAAAATTGTATAAGTTTGAATATTATTTTTAAATTGTTTAAGTTTAAATCACCACTGAAACAGCCAATCGCACATATTTTTGATATTTCAAGTTCCCTTGACTATCGGCGAATCAATAGATCAATTCTTAAATCAATTCAATTAAAATTGGACATAACTTTTTATTTATTCATTCTTAATAATATTTAAGCATACAGGGTGATGCGACATCGTATGTCACACATAAAAAATCAACATTTTTTTAAAAATCGATTTTGTAAAAAGTGTACCTTTCAAAAACAGTCCATAATATCTATTTCTAATTTTAATAAAAGTAATCTTTATTATGCTAGTTTTACAATTATTAATTTTTTTTATTGCGTACTTAAATTTTTTTGAAATGTTTTTGCATGTTAAACTTTCAAAAATAAGTACGCAATTTCTCACAAAATAAAAATTAGCCGAAAAAAGGATATTTGCTGATTTATATTAGGTGAGTTTATAAAATTTACTTCACAAGATGATGTGACATTGTATGTCACACAATGTAACAATAATTTTTAGAAATGTAATTCAAAGGAAAAAGAGTTATTTGAATTTATCGAATAGATTTGCGCGGATTGATTAATAACTTCAAATCGCCTGACTATCAACTTTTTCAATTAGTTATCATCTTATTTGATTTTATTAATTTTATTTTGAGAAAAATATGAACCATTTTATTTCATTTTTGATTTTTCTTATTCTTCGCTTAATAATTTTTTTTATTGAGGAGCGTTGGTACTCAAACCTCTAACTGTTTAATGATATTGAAGTTCAAGCTCCGTTTTTGTATTTTTATATTTTAAGTTAGGACATACAATATCAGGAGGTAAATTTTTTTTTAGATTTGCGGTTGTTGTTGACATTTGAACTGAAATAGGCTGATATGAGGAATCAACAGCTGGGTTTAACAAGTCGTCTTGAGCTTTTACGTACGTTTTTCAAAGAAAACGAAAATAAAAATAATTTTAAAAAAAGTCATATTTTTTCCAAAAAATAAAGAAAATTTTTAAACGAAGAGAAAAATTTTTTTTTTTTAAAAATTGATTTGGTAAAAAATTTTATTAAAATAAATGTAAAATGTTTGATAATATGAATCTTATTTATTCTTTTTGAAGAACAAAATACAAAAAAATTCCTATTATAATTAATAGAAGAGGGGAAATTTGAATTTTATTTGAATTATTTAATCTAGTAATCAAATTGCAAAAATCTTCGAAACATGAATAGAAATTGGGGAAATTGTTAAGACTCTCTTGTCTTGGATCATAGCAGCCTTGGTCATATCGTATTTGATACGATGTTGTTGAAGCTCGTTGAACATAGCAACCAAAAGGACAATAAACTCTTGTACTACCCAAAGCGCCAGGACCGCATGTTTTGCACGAAAAGCATCTGTAACCATAAACACCATCAAGAAACAATTCACAAAAAAGAACTGAAAAAACAATCAAATACATTTTCTTAAATTTCAATAAAATAAAAATTTATATTAATTTCTTTTATTTATATTCATTTTATAGGCTCAAATCTTTAGGTTTGTTGTTACTTTTAAATTATTGAACTTATTTTTATGCTTAGCAACTAAATGTCGAATGCCTTTTTTTTTAAATTTTCTTATTAAACTTTATTACATTATGTGCGTATTTGCGTCATTCAAGGTAATTTTCTCTTCAGTTTCATCCAAGAAATAAACTAAACTTTGATTTTTTGGATATTATATAATTAAAGGCTAAATAGCTTTAATTTTTCCTTTAACAAAGTGGAAACTTGTGAATTTTAAAAGTATTGAATTGACGTTAAAAATAAGAGCCAAATTTTATTTGACAAAAAGTTTGGTTTGCTAATTCTTAGAAACCGATAGAGAATTGTTTAAAAAGAATTTATGGCTAAAAATTGGACACTTTTCGGATGAGGATGCAGGACGAAAGAAGCTTTGATAATACTAAAATAAGTAAGGCAAAATAAAGTTTTATTACTATTACTATTTACAATTTTGAAAAAATTACTTTGCAAAATTTTATAATTTTTTTTCAAATAATATTAAATAATAAAATTTTTATTGTGCATTTGCAAAAAAAAATTGAAAATAGTAAATAGTAATAGTAATAAAACTTTATTTTGCCATTATTTTTCCTTATATTCCTTTTAACGTACAGTACCGTTTTGACACATGGTTTTGAGGTAAATAACGAAAATTTACGTAAAACTACTCTTGTGAATTTTCGAAAAATTTGATTATTTTACGATAATTTAGGAAAAAAACTTTTAAATTACGATTTTTTAAGTAAAAAAAGGAAAAACATAAAAAGGCCAAAAAATGACGTTTTTTATAGAAAAATCAAAAAAATTCAAAATGAAATTATTTATAGCTTTGAAAAATAAAAAAAAATTTTAACGAAATTTTACGTAAAATATCGTTAAAACTAACTTAAGAAGGTAAAATTCGTAACAAGTGCTATAACATTAAAAAGATTATACAATGAAATGTCACTATTTTTAATAATGACATGTCATAAAATTCGAGCTTTTGTGTTATTTAAATTTTTAGGATTTTAATCAATTGTTTTATTTTTTGAATAATTTATAATGTCCGAATTCTTAAACCGGAGGATTCCGTTTAAATTTCTAGTCTATTTCTTTTA
>NTPY01000824.1:842043-852164 GCA_002922825.1 Brachionus calyciflorus
GCTTAAGACGTCTTAAGACGCCTCTTAAGCATGTCTTAAGACCCTCTTAAGATCTGCTTAAAAAGTTGTCAACTTATTTCAGAGATGTACTGTATGATCATTAACCTTGAACACGACAAAATGTGTGATTCTAATTTCAATTATTTTCTAATATTCTATGATCACTAAATTTAACTGAAATTTGACAAAATATGACGAAACTCTTTAATGAAAATCTATTTCCAACAATTTCTTACAGAATGCACTTAATCTAAAAGTATTGAAATCAATTTCGTAATAATTAAATTGCTAAAGCTGCTTTTACTAAAGCTGTTCACTGCCTTTTTTATTTGTTCAAAAGAGACACGCTCCACTCCTCTTCTGATTTCTTCTATAAATTCTTCCCTATTTAATTATTTATTTGGCCGCATAATAAATCTTCATAAAATTAAGATCAATAGTTCATTTTAATCAGGATTTTATTCTCTACAGAATGACATATATTAAATTGTATCCCGACTTTCATAACCTTCCAGGACATTTTAGGGTCAAGTTGTCAAAAAAATTTTTTTTTTAAATTTCTTTATAAGATAGGAAATTTTTAAAATTTATCAAGATCCGGAAATAATTTTTTTTTATTTCGAAAAAACTTTCAAGCATTTTTAGGCCGCCATTATATTTACGAAGAAATCTAATTTAGGGAAGAGTACAACTTAATTTGATTTTATATAAAATCCTTTTTTTTAGAAAAAGTCTAACGTAAGATTTTTGAAAATTTGAAACTGTTACTAAGAATGTCACACAGTGAAAATTTAAATTTTAAAAATTTAGTTCAAAGAAGAAAGAATTATTTCGTTTAAAATCTGAATTGATCGAATTGAGTTACGTTAATCGATTTGTAACTTCAGATCCTCATTTTTTTATAGTTTATAATGAATTTTAAAATTTTTAAGACTTACATTGAACTTTTTTCACGACTTGATGAGACAAAACCGGCCACATTGATAACATCAATAATATGCATAACCGTTCTTTTGGTAGTCAACATACACATTAACCAACGCTTTGCCAAAAAATTGCCCGTGCCAGTTCCAACCGAGCTTTTAATAGTCATTTTTGGAACATTGATTTCTTATTTGGCAAAGTTAAATAAGAAATATCAGGTCAAAGTCATTGGTAGTATACCACCAGGGTAAAAAAAATAATTAAAAAAATAAAACAAAAAGATTATTGTATTAATTGTTTTTTTTTTAATGAAAGAATTCCTTCGCCTGAATTTCCTCCATTGTTTTTAATTAAAGAAATGTTTGTTGAATGTGCTCTCATAGCTATAATTACATTTGCTAATAACTATTCGTTATGTGATCTGTTTTCAAAGACTAATAAATATAAAATAAATACAACTCAAGAACTACTTGCCTATGGCGTTAGCAATGTATTTTCTTCCTTTTTTGGCTCTTTTTCCAGCGCTGGATCATTGGCTCGCTCAGCTGTACAAAACAATACAGGCGGCAAAACTCAACTAGTTTCAATTATTTCATCTGTTCTAATTCTACTCGTTCTATTGTTTATTGCACCACTTTTTGAACAACTTCCACAAGCTTGTCTAGCTGCAATTATTGTAGCTAATTTAAAAGGCTTGTTAATGAAAGTAGTTGAGCTCAAATTTTATTGGAAAGTTAATAAAATTGAATTTGTATGGTTTTATTTTGTCTTTTTTTTTTGTTAATTTTCATTTATTAATTTACTCTTTTTTTTTTTACTTAGTTTCAATATTTGATTACATTATTGTCTGTTGTTATTCTAGATATTGACTATGGTCTTGGAATTGGTGTTGGTTTTTACATTTTAATTCACATAGTAAGATCGTCACAGTGAGTATTTTAATTTAAAAAGTTAGTTTATTATTTGAAAAAAAAATTTAATTTTTAGACCTTACTCATCTTTATTGGGTAATATTCCTGGAACAGAGCTTTACAAAGACATCAAAGTTTACAAAGACGTAAATAAATTTATAAAAATAATTTTTATTTTTATTATTCTTTAATGTAATTAATCTAATAAAGGCTCATGAAATTGATCAAATAAAAATTTACCATTTTCAGTCTGAATTACATTCAACAAATGCAACTACATTTAAAAAATCAATTAATGAATTGACTAAAACAAAACCTCAGGATATGATAGCTATTAAAAATAAAATTCTTAACAAGCATAAGAAATTGTTGGCTAAAAATCAATCATCAAAATTCGAAAAAGTAAGAAAAAAAATTTTAGTAACCAAACTAAACAAAAATCTATTAATTTTTTTTAAAGTTAATTTCAAATTTTCTAAAACGTAATAAAGATAAAAAAGCCCAAAAAAATCCATCAGATAGAATTGATATTTATATAGTTGCTAATGATGCTAAAGATTCGAGTCTTAATGATTCTACTAGCTCACCAATTGATACAAGTTCAACATCAGAATTAAAAATAATTCAACAACCAATTCCTGAATTGCAATCGGCTGAAGCATTAGAAGGAGAATTAGTTCCAAATGATCAATATTTAGATGATGAAAGCGATAATGAAACTATTGTTGCCGAAGAGTTTAATTTTCCAAAAGCAAATTTCAAATATTTAATAATAGATTGTTCTCCAATAGTTTTTATAGATTCAGTTGGTGTTAAAACTATTAAAAATGTGATTTAAATAATTCTTTCAATAATAATTAAAGCATAGAAAAAAATAATTGTGTTTAAATTTAAGGTAGTCTCAGAGTTTAATGAAATTGGTGTTAAAGTTTTCCTTTCGGATTGTAATGGTAAGCATATATATATTAAAAATTACTTTTGCAAAATTAGCTTATTAAATGGCATAATTTTTTCAGATGCATTTTTGGATCGATTGATTTGCATGGAAAGAACTAAACAAGACAAGTCAGCTTTTTTTGGTGCTTCTATAATACACATGTCTATTCATGATGCTGTGAGCCATGCTTTGCATTTGATAAGTTTGGATAAAACCGTGTAAATAAGCAATCTTCAAAGTTGTTTTTTTTTCTAATAGTACCTATTAAACGTATTAATAGTAATAGATAATTTGTTGTATATTACTTTTTTTTTTTAAATAAAAAATTCAAAAAAAAATTACTCTTGTCATTTTTAGAGCCAAATAATGGTAAACAAAATTTTTTTTTAAACTTTTTAGAAAAAAATTATCCGATGCTACAAGAAAATTTTCCCCAGAATTTGATGAATAACTTAATTATCTTTGATTTGAGACCAAGCTTTCCTGAAATTAACCAATTTACCTATCATTACACCTTATTTAGCTAAAATTAGCGAAGAATTTTCAAAAAATAGTCTGAAAAAAGAACAAAGACCTTAAACGACTAAAATTTTTCATAATTTGAAAGATGAGACAAAGATCGAAAGAAATTTCTAACAATTTGATTTCTTCTTTCAATTTTTTAGAAACAAAAAAATTGGAATTTTTTCGCTTACAAATAAATACAATTTAATTTATATTTTGTTAGTAAAGCTCAATATCATTTCGATTGAATTTTAATATCGTTAAAATTCAATCGAAATGATATTGAGCAATATTTAAGGGTGGTTAACAGGACTCGACGGACGTTATTTGGATTGGCCGTCGACCCCGGTTTTAAAAACCCTTATTTATTATGTTTAGTTAATTCTTTTATAAAATAATAACAGAAACCCCAGATCACAAAATTCAAAAGGTCTCAGAGCCCCAAGGTCACACAAATGAAAATTAAAAAAAATTCCTAAAAAAATATAAGTCATTTGAGCATTTAAAATAACCGAAATAAGTGAAATAGGCTTTTTTAAAATTTTTTTCAAAAATACCCGAAATAACCGTAATAAATTTTTATTTAAATTTTTTTTACCATTCATGTCTAGTTTCAAGTAAAAAAAAATTTCTTTCATATTTTTTCCTTTGACTTGCTCTTTGACCAGAAGTTATCGATAATTTCGGTTTTTTTAATCTTTAATAGTACTTTATTTAATTATTTACTTATTTGTTGAATTAACCTTCTTAAAGGAGAAGTAAATTCAAAATATTAGAAAAAAGTAAAAAATAAAAAAAGTAAGATACAAAAAAAGAAAATTTAAAGAAAAGAAAAAAGAAGTTTAATTAGCCCATTTAAGAGGGTTCAAAAATTTTTGTATCTCAAATTATTTAAACAAAGCGTAACTTAGTCAGAAATACCATTTGATACAAGTTAGTTTTTTAGGGTCTTCTCTGTTTTGTGACCAGAATTAGAATAAAAATTATTTTTTTGAAAAAAAATGTGACCAGTTCTGATGGAAATGTTTTATAGGATTTTTAAACATTTGATTCGAAAGATAATTATATGATTATAAAGGTTAGTTTCGAGAAAAGATAAAGTTCTCTTAAATTACTATTAACGCATTTAAGGGCTCAGTCTTGAATTTGTTTTACAGTACAATCCAAAACAAAGTTAACGACCTGTTTAAACACTGTTTATACAGAACATACACAAAACAAAACCAAACCGAAACAGAAACATTTAAAATGGTTTTGTGTTGATTTTGTTTCTGTTCTGTGTCGGTTTTGTGTATGCTCTGTTTAAACAATGTTTATGTTTTCGTTAACTTTGTTGCGGAGTGTACTGTATTTTCGCCAAAACGTACGATTACATTTTTTTCATAGACATTTTTTTCGTAATTTTTATCAGAGCTAGAGTATTTTTAATATGAGATAAATTCACTTTACCTATTTTTCATGAATATTTCATTATTTTAAATAATTCGAAAAATATTGAAGTATTCATAATTGAAACAAGCGAATGGCCAGGATAGTACAGTACAAATTAAAACTAACTTGTACGTTTCTTTTCCTTTCCTCTTCCTCGACTCTTCTTCGACTATTCCTCTTCTTTTCCTTTCCTTTCTCAGGAAAGGAAAGGTTTCAAAAAAATACGTTAAAAAATATTAGTTTTTATTAAATGTTTTCTTCAGAGGAAGAGGAAAGGAAGAGTCGAGGAAGAGTTGAAGAACAAAATGCGTACAAGTTAGTTTTAATTTGTACTGTACTTTTAAATTGAAAGATATTTTTAAGTTCTGCAAAATGCTAAATTATGCAAAAAAAATTTCAATTGAAGCTCTTCAAAAACAGTGCATATTTTTACAGAATGCACTTTATGTAAAAGTATTTAAATAAACTACATAAAAAATTGCACAGTTTTTGAAGAGTTTTAATCAAAATTTAGCATTTTGCTTATAAATCTCTTTTCATTTAAAAGTTATAGAAAATAAATTCTGAGCTCGCGCAGATTAGAAAGAATTTCTCTTTGCCTTCAAAATTAACTTTTTGAGTTAACCTAATAGCGATCCTGTTCTTTCTCCTAAAAACGAGTAAAATTTTTTCAAGGAAAAGAAAATTAATTAAAAATAAGGTTTTTTTAATCTTATAATTAACTTCTGAAATGACTTAATTTTATTTCAAATAAAACTAGAGTTATTTCATTTGTAAAAGTAAATATTTTATTCATATTAAATTTAATTGTCTCAGGAAGCGTTATGCATTTCATCATTTTTTTGATCTTAATTCGTTTGTTTCTTCTTTAGTTAAATTATCTTCTAAAAAAAGAGAGAGGAAAGAAATCGATTTATTTCTTTTTTTTTATAAATAAATGATGAAAAATATTTTATTTTTAATTAATTTTTCGAAAACGAATTTTTCATATCTTGTAAAAAGCCAAATTTTTCAAGAGTTTTGTGTGTGCTAATCGAAAAATGTTTTTTCATATTTAAATGCTTTATTTTGGCTAAACGAAGTTTTTTTATTTATTCGACGCCTGATAAAAAAAAAACATCTTCAAAAACCCTGAAGCTCCAGTTTTTTTTATTAAGAATAAAATTATCAATAATAGTTATTACTTATAAATTATATTGCATTAAAATTTGAAGAAATGACATTTAAATTAAATAATGTTTAAATTTTAAAAGTGCATAGTTACTTTTTAAAAAATTATAAATCTTTCAGGGAAATTATTATGTTTTCAAGGAAATTTTTTAAAGAATTTAATTTGTCATGTGACAATTTAATTTGTTTCTAAAATTATCTGTATTCGTTTTTTTAAATTTTAAATTTGTTTGAATTTGAATTTTTCAACAGCAAGTTTTAATTGGTACAAAGAGTAACAAATTTTAGGATATCGTAGATTTTTTTACACTTTACTATAACAAAAACCTAATAAAAATGGCTCTGTACAGTAAATTTCAATTAGTCATTTCAATTCATGCATTGTGAATCATCTAAGTAACCCAAGTTAACAAAATCGTAAATATTCAGGTTTTATATAAATTTTAGAACCACCAGGCACCAATTATTACGTCAAGTTACAGATAGAAGGAACTCTGAATAAAAGAAACAGTTTTTTCTATAAAAGAAACAGAAACAGTTTATTCTAGAACTTGAAATTTGAAATTTTCAGTTAGTTTTATTTAAAAAAGCATATTAAGAAAATAAAAGATGAAATCCAAAAAAAGGAAATACAGTCAGACCTTGATTTTGTCAATGGTCTGCGTAAAACGGAAATCGTTGACAAAAACAAATATTGACTGTCTCGAAGTTGTCAACAAAGGTTGACAAAATCGAGTTGTTAACAAAGATAGACAAAATTGAAATTTTTATTGTAAAAAAATAATTGTAAAAATTAATTCATTATAATAATAATAATAAATAAAGATAAAGCTACATATTTCTTAATAATTTTTGCTCTTTTCAACTTTATCGTCTTTTATCTTTTTTTGTGATAACATAAAATGTCTGACCAGGCATTATTTTTTCAGAGAAATTTTTTAATTGACAAAATCAAAATAAAAATACATGCTAAACTATTGCGCATCTAACCTAATAAGAGTAAAATTAACTTGACAAAAGTAAATATTGACAAAAAAAAGGTTGACAAATTCAAATAACTTTGTAATGGGATTGTAATCCTTTTCTGACCGTAAATAAAAAATTGCTGACAAAATTAAAATTTGACAGAATCAAGGTTGACAACATCGAGGTTAGACTGTAATTTTTAAAACTATAATTTATTCAAAATAATTCAAGCGTTTGTTGGAACCTGAAAAAGATTGACTCCTAATGTATGAGTCTGTAACCAGTCTAAGGATGAGTTTAGTACAGTCAAATCTCAGTTGTATCAACCCTAATATCTAAATGGTTTTTAGTGACAAAACTAAAAAGTGACTTAACTAATTAAAAAAAAAATAAATAAATCGAATCAGTTTTTTAAAAAAAGATTAGGAAAATTAAAATTTGCAAAATTTACGTCAATGGTTACTTATTTTGACGCAAAAAATTAATACAGTCTATCCCCAATTTTATGAACTTTCAATTTTAATAAAAAATACAATAAATCACGCATTGATATACAAAAAATTTTTTGCTAGTGGTGAATTAACTAAAATTAGTGACATATAAAAGTGCCTTAACTAGATTCAATTTTCATTAATTTTAATATATTGCCGTTTGTTCTTTAAAGTTTTAGTGATTAAAGCAAAATAGTGACAAAAGTGCGATTTGAATGTAGTGATTTTATTTTACTTAAATTTTTATTGTCTTGAATTTTCATTGATTGATTCTTCTTTAATACAAATTGCTTAGCCAATCAGTATAAACACAGCTAAATTAAATGCACTTAAGAAGAGTAGTTGAAGTAATAGATTAGGACTACAAAACAAGGAATATATCTAAAAATAATGTTAAAATAAGAAATTTTTGAGTATTGAAAAAAAATTGATCTTTGATGCATTATTAAAATAAAATCAAAACAAAAATATTTAATTTTTGAAATTTTAAAAATAACACTTTGCTTTTTCTAAAATGTAGATGATTAAATCATAACTTTTAGATTAATTATTGAAAAAAAAAAACGAACAAGAGTGATTAATTTCCGTAGTTTGTTATCAAACAAAATGATTTATAGTTTTCTTATTATTCATTCAAGATTAAATGAGTAATTCTTTGCTTAAAGGCATTTTAATTTGTGACTTATTTGTTTTTCTAAAGGAAGTTGAACCTAAACCAACATTTAATCCTTTTTTACAGTTCGCTCAAAAAAAAAAGAAGAATCTTTTGTTATAATAAAAGAAATAAATAACCAAGAACAAAATAAAAATCAAATACAGAAACAAATTTAAAAAAAAAAAAACAGCACAAATGATTTACTAAATCCATAATTAAAAATGAATTGTTTTTTTTTTCAAACTTTACCAACTAAAAAATAAAATGAAAATAATATTTATTTCCATGAATTAATGATTGATTAGAAAATCAGAAAATAAAAATTACAAAATAAAAAAAAAATTATTATTTGTTCTTAATACCTAAAGTTAATGATTAAGTGCTGTTTTATTTTCTTTTTTGTTTTGTTCCTCCTTTCAAAAGATTTGATGCAAGTTGAAGAGGAGTAAAGTTTCGAAAATTTTTTAATAAATTAGGACCTTTTGTTGTTGTTGTTGTTGTTTTTGATATCATCAATTTTTCATTAGATTTACATCTCGATTCAAATTAAAATTAACACTTAAAAACTTTAAAAAAAAAAATTTTCTAAAATCGATTAGTGAGAAATATTGCTGTTAAATTATTCATAAAAGTTAGAACTAATATTTTTTTTTATTATGAAATTGAGAGACTAAATATTATTTAATTCAATAAGTTTTTTTTTTTAATAAAATTGTGAAATTTTTTTTGTTTTTTTTTTTTTAAATTGAGGAAAAATTGTAAGATAATTAAAAAAATATTATCACTCAAAAATGAAATTTTTTTTAGTTTTTATAAATTTTTATTTAATGACGTTTTCGAAATTATAATGCAAATAAAATTTATTGAATGTGTTATGGATTTTATTCCAAAATAAATTCAATTTCTTTTATCTAAATAACAAAGTAATTTCTTTAATTTTTTCTATAAAAAGGCACATCGCTGAGTAGGAGGTAAGCAATTGAAAACAGGAAGATCGTTTTAAAACAAAATTTCAAAATCATTTTGAAAAAATTTATTAAAAGGTATCGTCAACGACAGACTCTAGATCCCATTTAAAAAGATTGTAAAGAGACATTTGACTTAAAGAAACAAACAATCAACTTTAAGAATTGTAAGGTCATAATTATGCCGAGGTCACAGAACTCTACAGAAAGAGTTTTTCAAAATTCAACTTTAAGTTAATTTTTTGGGAACTGTGAAGTTTATTTATATTCACTCATTCCAATTCAGCATTTTAAGGACCATTTCTTTAATAAAGAATTTTTTTCTAAAGTTTAAAATGCTACAATTTGATAAAATTTGGGTAAAATCACGCGAAAATATAAAAACCTTAATTTTTTAGTTTTTTCTTCATCCTGAAATTCCTTTTTCTTCATGAATATTTTTAAATTTTCATTTTTTTTCATTAATTCACGAAAAATTATGAAGATAAATGAAAAAAAAATGAAAATTTAAAAACAACTTGAAAACTTTTGAATGAAATTGAAAATTTAGGAATCAAAATGAACGTTCAAAAGAATTCATATATAAAAAATAGCCCTAAGCGTTCATGAATGTTTATGAATATGTGTCTGCTCTGTTTAAACAGTGTTTAAACGAATAGTTTACTTCGTTTTGGATTATATAATAATAGAGTTGAAAAAAATTACTGAAATCTTAAAAAACATAGTAGAAATCAATATTTAACTTGGTATTTATTGACATCTGATTTAACACTTTCTTTTTCACTATCATTTGGTCTATCTTCATGAGCGTTTCAAAAAATTACTCAGAATCACCAAGTTTACAACGAGACTAGTGTTGGGAGTCGACCGGCTTTTTCTTAAGTCGACTGGAGTCGACTTGAAATTTTTAAAATAATTAAAACGATTAATTCTACTAAAAAAATGATTTTTTTTGAAAAAGAAAATGGTATCTATAATAAAAAAATCATATAGAAAAAAATGAATTTTTGTTAATTAAGCTGATTTGGCTCTGTACAGTAAATTTCAATTCGTCATTTCAATTCACGGAAATTCAAATATCTTTTGAACGGAAAGTCATAAACTTATTCTGTAAATTGCTACACAATGTAACAATTTTGCTACACCCAGAAAAATAGCTCTGCAAAA
>NTPY01000824.1:852196-904642 GCA_002922825.1 Brachionus calyciflorus
TATATGCAATCTGCAACATTTTTGCAGACCTATATTTCTGGGTGTAGTAAAATTGTTACATTTTGTAGCAATTTACAGAATAATTTTATCACTTTCCGTTCAAAAGATATTTGAATTTCCGTGAATTGAAAAGACGAATTGAAATTTACTGTACAAACCCGCTGATTTTAGGCTGGAATTATTGAATTATACCATCGTTATAGGTCTAAATGACTTTTGATTCTTGTCAAGCCCAGTGAGCTGAGCGGTTTGGTGTGTAAAGGTCGGGGGATATTAATCTTTGAGTTATTTAAAATAATAGATAAAAATGATGTTTTCGCAATTATGACAAAAAAGCATGAAAAATTGAAAAAAAAATAATGAATGAGATAAAATATGACTTTTATAGATCTCGATCGATTGGTGTATAGTGAATGGGTTTTAGGTGGATTAGAAATCAGAAAATTGACGAAAACTACTGATTTTTAAATTAAATTGAACATACCTTTAATTTTTTAGTATTAACTGGTGGAAACCCCATTTGCCATATACCAATTCGACATAAAAATTTCAATTCGACTCCAGTCGACTTAAGAAAAAATTCAGTCGACTCCAGTCGACTTGTTAACAAAAGTCAGTCGACTCCAGTCAACTTGTTATCAAAAGTCAGTCGACTCAAGTCGACTGGTAAAAAAAAATACCAACACTATACGAGACTGATTCATTTGATAGAAATTTTTTGAAGAAATTTTCAACGAAATTATTTTATAGAAAAAGTGTATAGAAATATTCATTGATTAGTTTTTTATAGTAAAAACGTTTTTTTTATGCTTTCAAATATAATCAACTGTGTAACGCTTTCAAACCATTTTCAGCTTTTGGGTATCTATATAAAATCGATAATAACTAATAAAGTGTTCAATCGCAAGTTGAAAGTGTTTTTCTTTCAGACAAGTCATCGATATAATATGTCATTTCTTTATTATGTTTTCTTATCTTACTTTTTGTTTTTAAGTATTAAGTGTTTAAATTCATTTTTTTTTTGTTAATTCCAACTATTCAGTTAATTTTAAAATTATTTATTTAATCGATAATCTATAAAAGCTATAAAACTTATAAAGTATTTTATATTCTAATTAAAATAGATAAAAAAAGGATAGGTGATATTACGCTTCTATTTTAATTATAATTCTTTATATAGATGTTGATGTTAAACTTACAATTCAATTCTTAATCTTATAAAATTATTGATTTTTAAATCAAATAGCATTTTTGTTGTTGTTGTTGTTGTGTTAAGTCTAGTAGGAGTATCGTGTTTCAATTAGCTTTTTTTTTTTTAAATAAAAAAAAACAAGTGTTGAAATAAATGTTGTTATTTTTTTTAGACTCGAATCTCGATTTCAGTCACAATCAATCAATAATTGCCAGAAAATTAAAAATTGCTTAATTTTATATGAAATTTTTATAATGCTGGAATTTTTTATTCAATGAAAAAATGGGGGACGTTGAGTCGTGAAACATGTCCATTCATTCGAAAATACTTAATGAGTGCGAACTCGACTCTTAAGACTACGCCTTTGCTTGGAACTTCACGAACCAAGCGATACTTCGTTTTTAAGCGTTATTAAAAAAAAAACTATTTTTTAAACATAATTTCAAATTAATCGCTTCATTTACTAGCTATTCAGTCTCATTAAATCAAAATTAGGCAACTTATTGAAAATAACTTCCTTAAGACAGAATTCATTAAAAAAATAAAGAATTTTCATTTCTTAATTAAACTTACTTGAAAGCGTAAGAATAAATTTCTTTTTATATTTTTTCATTTTAAAGATATTTCATTTTTAAGAATTTTTTTAAGTCTATTTTTTTTTCTTAATTTTACAGACATAACTACACATTATTAGAGATATTCACTTAGTCAATCAATGCAAATTCAAGTAAGTTTAATAGAATTTTATATGAAAAGAAATGGTTTAATTTTTTTTCTAATGGTTAATTTCAAGGGTTTTTTTTTTAAATGAAGTTTGAATGAAAATCACTTTTCTATAAGCTTTAAATTCATACAAAATGATTAACTAAAATATGAATTTTTTTTTTGCTTCCTTATTTGACTATCACCAGAAAATAGATAATGTTAAGTTTATTTTGATATGAAAAAAAAGTCACAGGTGATGGATTTGAACATCGCTTAAACAAAGACAAATCTTGAAAAAAGTTTTTTTCTATAAAATTAAGTGGAATTTCAGTAATTTTGTTAAACGTAAAATTATCAAAATTTCCATTATTAATTGTAAATTTACCAGATTGGAAACCTTTTAAATTTTATTCAAGACTTTTAAGAATTTATTAAAAAATCAATTTTTATTTTGTTGGACCAAATTTAACAAATAAATTTTTTATTTCAAGGTTTTTTTTTAAAGGAATGATTTATAGAAGGATTTTTTAAACTAGTGGGAATTTACTTCATTGTTTGTCTTTATTATTTATTTGTCAAATAAAAAGTAAAAATGCAAACACTCAATCGAAACAAAATCTTAATTTCCCGTATAAAACACGAAAATATTTGACGTATTTTTTCACTTATAAGACTCTAAAGTATATTTCTATTCACTCATTTTAGTTTTGATTAAATTTTAAATTTCTACATTTTCATTCAACTTGTTTTCCAATGTGTTCGGAAGTTATTGTTTCTTAAGTTAGGTTTATTCAGGTCTATAGTTATATTCAGTTGATAAAAAAACAAATTTCTTTTCTATGAAAACTAGCAAATATAATGCAAAATTTCACGAATAAGTTACTATCCAGTCCAGCTTCACTAACATGAATTTTCTACAAAATTCTCAAAAGAATTATCAATAATTTTAAAAAAACCAAAAAATTTAGTAGAAAAAATTTTATACTAAAAATGGTTGTTTTGAAAATAAATCTGGTAAAGAATATTCTGATGAAAATTAACTTTTATTTATAGCTTTATAGATTTCTTATTGAATTCTTAGATTATAAGATGCATCAAAAAAGTTTTTTGCAAAATTAAAGAACTGCTTAACACTGTTTGAACAGAGCAGATACAGAACACAAAACAGAACACAAAACATTTTCAAACATGTTTCTAAACAAAAATAGTCAATATTATTTTAATTTGTTTCTGTTCTCGTTTTTGTTTTGAAACTGATCTGTTTCAAAGCCTGCAAAAATATAAGCCATTTTTCCTATTTAATTTAGGATTTTATTAATGCTGTACAAGTGTGCTAAGAAATTTTTTTTCTGAATGTTTGCAAACGAAATATACAATTAAAGTTGCACAATTTTTTGTAGTCTTTGAAACCAGGTGCATTAAATTTTGTTGCACTGTACAACAATTTTTTTTTATAGTACAATGTAAATATTTAAGCTGAAAAATCCAGTAAATTATTCTGTAAATTGCGTAAATTCTGTAAAAAGTGCAACAATTTTTCACTCAAAATTACGACAAAATAAAGTTTTATTACTATTACTATTTACTATTTTCAATTTTATTTTTTGCAAGTGCACAATAAAAATTTCATGATTTGATTTCATTTGAACTAAAATTATAAAATTTGCAAACTATTTTAAAAGGTTCTATATGAATAAAAAAATATATAGTAACAGAAGATCTATGTTTTTGTGTGTAATAAAATTGTTAAACTTTAAAGAATAGCAATTTACAGAATAATTCTTGCTCATTTGCTCATGCTCATAATTTATTTTCTAAATAACTTATTATTGGAAGATTTTTAAGTTCTGCAAAATGCTAAATTTTACTCTGCAAAAACTGTGCAATTTAATTACGAATTTGATTTCAATATTTTTGGCTCTGTACAGCAAATTTCAATTCGTCATTTCAATTCATGCATATCCAAATAACTTTTGAACGGTATATGATAAAACTATTCTGTAAATTGCTACAAAGTGTAACAATTTTGCTACACTCAAAAATATAAGTCTGCAAAAATGTTGAAGATTGCGTATAGAACCTTTTTCAACGGCGTGCAAATTTTGCATAGTAACATGAGTTTTGCAGAGCTATATTTTTGAGTGTAGCAAAATTGTTACACTTTGTAGCAATTTACAGAATAGTTTTATCATATTTGTTCTGGATTGTTTAAAAGTGATAACATTTTAAATGAATTGAAATGACGAATTGAAATTTACTGTACAGATCCCTATTTTTACTTCAATAATTTTCATAGTTTTTGGAGAGCTTCAAATAAAATTTAGCATCTTTGTTTAATTTAGCAGAACTTTATTTATTTTTCAGGACTCAAAAATCTCTTTTTTCAATTAACTTTACTGCACAGAGCCGAAGATTCTTCTCATTAAATTGTCTTACAAGCTCAAATACTGTTTTCATAATTCAAACTAAAATATTTACAGTAAACTTTAACATGCTTTATAAAATCATAAAGCAGGTAACAGGTGGTTTTCGTCATAAAATATTTTAAACGAGATCAGACATCAACGAAACTATATTTTCGTTGTCACATCGATACAAGATAAATTCAATACAATTCTAATTAAAATTAATTAAACTAAATAAAAGAAATATGTATAAATATATTCATAACAAAAATATTCAATATTTGGAACATAAAGGAAAGAGAATAAATAAAAAAATATATATACAACAATAAATTGAAATCAATCCTGATATATTAAATCAAGGAAGATGAACAGAAAATAATATTTTCAATTTATTTCTAAAAAAAAATTTTATACAGAATATATTAAAAAAAAAAAACAGCTAGAGGAGTATATAAAAATAATTCTTATGAGAAATGCTTTAATTTTATATAAACAGTTTGAATATTAAAAATTTATCTTTTATTTCTTTAAAATAAAAAAAAAAATGCGTTAAAAACATTTAATATTTTTTTTGTTTTATTGAATGTTTGAATCCTACAGCCTTTAACTTTTAAAATATCCCAAAATGACTGGTTTACATCAGTTAACTTTTTCTTGTTATTTTAATCTCTACCCTTAGGATTAAAATTTGATATTAAAAAAAAAAAGAATTTCTCTTTTTTTTTTGCTTTTTTTTCGTTATTAAATTCTTTATACTCTTGAAATTATTTTTTCTAATTAATCTGGTTTTTATTAGCTGATTTCTTTTTGCTTTTTTGTTGTTGTTGTTGTTGTTTTCTCGTTTCATTCATATTAATGCAAGACAATTGTTTATATGAAAAATTTATGTTTTTTAACTTTGGCAACAATATAACCAAAGAATTTATAGAAAAAAAAGAGAGAAAATAAGTGTTAGATTATAAAAAAAAATTGTTTATTATCATTTTTTTATGTGTTTATAAATTGAATAATTTAGATTGATTCGATTGATAAGAAAACTGTAAATATAAAGTTTTCTATAATTATTTTTTATTCAAACGGAAATAATTTAATTTTTATATTTTTGTTGGGAAATTATGTTCTTAAACCAAAAATTTGAAGAGTTGAAAACACAATTTTTTGATTTGAATTGCCATTAGATTAAGAAAATCAAATTGTATAAGAAGCTTCTTTGAAAAACAACCATTTATCAATCAGTTACGTACGTCGGAAAAGGTCAAAATTTTTTGTTAAATTTTAAATCTTATAAATTGATACTTTAAGTGTAATATTTAAGATTATAACAAAATTTCAAGGAAAATAGAAATAAAAATGATTGTAATTTTTATTTTATTTTTTTATCAAAAAATAGGAAGTAATTAATCAAAAATAAAACATAAAAAAGGAGTGGTATTTCTTCACCCACAAGTCTTTTTTTTTTGTTATTGTTATTATTGTTTCCTTTTCATTATAAAAATGAGAACAAAATTTTGTTTAAAACAATTTATAATGTTAAATAAAAAAATAACAACTAAAAAAAAGATTTTTACACCCAAACAGTAAAAATCCCTTTATTTAAGTTGGTTTTCTCATTTTTCAGGAAATGCATTAAAAAAATTAACAAAATTTAACCGAAAATTACGTAAATTTTGGTTAATTTTTAACAAAAAGCGTTTGAAAATGGTAAATTATGGATAATTTATAGAAAACTATTTAAATTTCAGCTATTTTACCAGAATGCACTGCAATTTTTTCTAAAAACATATTTAGACGACTTGTTAAAAAATTTAAAGTGATCTGAAAGAATTTAGAGATCATTTAAAAATATTTTTCTAAAATTTTTTCTTATTATTCTAAACTATTTAAAACAGGTAGTTTTCCAAAAGAGATGTCTAAATATTCTAGAGCCGTACGATCACATTTTTATTCATCATCAGATATTTTTTTTTTTAACTTCGAAAATCTGTACTCAATAACAAGACCCAAACAAAAGAAGAAATTAGCTTAATAAAAAAAAATTATACACAACTTAGCAATTTAAGAAGAACGCACCACTGTAATACATTATTAATGCTGTGTTTAATTCGAAAAAATTTATCTTTAGATTTCAAAATACGAATTGTATTCATTTTCGAGTACAGGGACAAGTCGAACAAAAAAGTACTTTTAGTGTGAAAAACTTAAAACATCAAAATCTGAAAAAGTAAAAAAAAAATGGTAAAAGGTTAAATATATATTGTGGAACTTTGAGTCTGATACATCATTATCAAAAATAAATACCACATTTATCACTTTTTAAATTTATTCAGCAGCTAAAACACAAAATTTCGTTTTAAATTGCAATGAAACAAACTGCAAGGCATTAAGGCTTTTTTATTTGCAGAATTTATTCAATGTTAATAATTTTCTTTATATTGCGCATATAAATAATCTTGTTATAGTAATATTTAATCACATTATACTGTAGAATATTTATCCGGATTGTTAGTTTACCGGTTTGTCAATAAAGCGACATTTTTTTAAAATATAAAATTAATCGAATTAAATTTTAATGTTCTCTCAATTTTTTTAGAAAATTCTCAATCAATATTTTTTTTTGGTTTAGAAATAAAAATCTTTAAATTCAATTTTATTTTACAGTACAATCGAAAACAAAGTTAACGAACTGTTTAAACACTGTTTTTACAGAACCCAAACATAACAAAACCAAAACAGAAAAAAAACCAAACCGTTCGGTGTCAGTTTTGTGTTGATTTTGTTTCTGTTTTGTGTATGCTCTGTTTAAACAGTGTTTATGTTTTCGTTAAATTTGTTCTAGATTGTATTGTATAAAATAAATAATTTTCAAATTTATGATAAGCTTAAAACTTAATTTACATCATGGGATTTACTTAAATACGTTTGATAATATCAATGATGCATATTTACTTTACTTTACTTTAATAAATGGTAAATATTACTTAATCAAATTTTCTTTGTCAAAGAACAAATTAAAATTCAATTGTAGAAATTTTGTTTCCTGACTCATCCTTTCCTCTGAAGATAAAAACAATCAATTTAAACTTGTGTTTTTTTTTAAGACTTTTCTTTTCCTAAAAAAGGAAAGCAAAAGAATGATTTTTATTTTCGTGTTAGTCAATTTTATTAAAATCAGTTGTGATCTTAAGCCTTCAAAATCAATAACACAATTTTACTTTTTTTTGTTGACAAAAAATAAAATTTTTTTATAAAATTAAATGAAATTGAATCAAAATAGAATTATCTTATTTAAGAATCCGATTTCATTAATTTTTTTAAGGAAATCTTTTGTTAGGTTTTTTTACTTCTTCATAAAAATTTATTATAAATTTTTGTTAATCAAAAAAAATTAAGTGAGATCTTTTAAATAATAAACAGTATAAACACAGTAAATTTTTAATACATTTTTGAAGAGCAGTTGAAGTGGTAGATGAGTACTACAACATATGGCAAGGTTTTTTTTAAATCAAGAAAAATGTCAAATCAATTGAAATTAATTTTATAATAGTTTTTAAATTTTTCTTTTAAACGAATCTTAAAGACTTCCTTTTCATTGTGCAATACTTGAATTTATTCTACGGTCACCCTAAGTCTATTATGGCATCACATCTGAGATTTTATTAAATAAGGATTTTTTGGCTAATCTAATTCAAACTTTCGAAAAAAAATGTGTCCCATATTGGTAAATATGAATTGACTCATAACTTCTAATCACTTAAACAATGAGCTTGTACATTTTTTAAAATCGACTTAATCCATTTCATTGATTTGTTAAATTTGAATTTTACACTAAAAGTTTCAAATTTTCCGAAATAAAAAAGAATCCGCAGCTGAGTCTTTTTTTTTTAATCTTTATTGATGGTATAAATCGAGGTATAACTAAATTGACTTTTAAAAAATCATCAAATCGGATTAAGGTTTTAATTAAAAATAAAATTATTTTTCTCTTCTTCTTCTTCCCGGATTACTTAAAAAAAAATCCTTATGATAAAAAAATGAAGATTAATAGCGAAAAAAATGACATTTTTTTTTTCTCTAAAAGTAAAAAAAAAACTCTCATAAATAAGAAATAAAGGCTGGGTAACTGGTTAATAGATTTTCGATTTTAACTCCTTACACAATCAATTATTTTTAAACTTGTTATTTGTATTAGAAATAAAATGCAACAATGATTTTTAAAGTATTGATTTTTTTCTCTCTCTCTTTCTATTTCTGCTAAGCAATTTTCGTTTGGTTTAATTTTTTCTTTTTGTTACTGATTAATTTTAAATAAATTTCTTTTCATCGTTTAGATATAATACACTGAAAGTAGTATTATTAACTTTCTCTTCCGAGACACTGGTTTATAACACAAGCGGTTACAGTGGGAAAATAGAGAAAATAAAAAAGAGTGATTAGGCACCTTTTTTTTTCTTGTTTTCAAGGAAATTAATTTTATGCCGATTAAACATAGGATGAAATTTTATTTTTATAAATTTATCTGAGAAAAAAAATTTTAATTAAGATACTTGTACTTTATTTTTTTTACTATTAAACAGTGCCCAAACCGAATTATTTTGATCGAACTATTTTGATACGCAATTCTTCAGTGAAAATAAAAAAATTTTCAACAACTAGTTTTTTTATCTAAAAATAAAATGAGTGGGTTTTTATAAAGAAAATTTCTTTCGCCAAGGAATTGCGTATTTAAGATAGATTTTATACTCTGATCATTTTGATGAGGTTTAACAAAAAATTTTCGTCGGAAAAATAGGATCAACGTCAAAACTAAAGCATAATATATACATATATATACGAAAATTTTATAACAATTTGAACTTTAATATAAATATATCAATTAAATTCAAAAAAGTATTTTTGATCAGGAATTGAGATTTTTATAAGACCAACACATTTTTAAATTTGTGTTTTCGTAAGTTTTTGCTAGTTTGTTTGTAAGATATTTGTGTGTCAAATTCAGCTAAATACACTTGTGTTTTTAACACAATATTCCCTTTATAATTTGCTCAAATTTCATTTTGCTCAATAAGAACAATAAAAGTTTTAAGTAATTTCTAACTAAAGTTCTTTTTTTATTTTAAGAATTAAAAAGACCGATTTCTTAAAAAATTTAATATGCGAAGTCGAACGGGAGTTAACGACGTATAGCATTTCAAATTTTTTAATACATGAATTACACGATCGTTTCCTCTTGGTTACTTAGTTGGTAACGGTCGGATCCGTATTTAAATTAAATAAATAAAAATTAATTTTTTTATTTTAAACTTTATAAAATTGAAATAGTAAAATTACATAAGTTTGCATTGTTGTAAATATGTAAGAAGAAACATTAAGATCAATTTGAATTTAAAATTCGAAATAAAATTTAGCATCATATTGCTTAAGCAATGTTTACCCATGTCAAAATCTTTTATTAGTCTAATTTGAGATCTAATAGAGAAATACAATTAGAAATATGAGAGATCAAATTGAGAATAAGTAGTTTTTTCCTGAGAGATCTCTGTAACCTTTTTCGCTAACTTATCTTTACTTTTTCTCTTAATTTAACTTTAATCTTTCTATTTATTTATTTTTACTTTTTCTCTTAGTTATCTTCACTGTTTCTTCTTTAAAAAAAACGACTAAATTTTTTTAATATTTTTCTGTTCTTTTGAGACTCTAAAAAGATAAATTTGAGATTCTCTTAGTGATTTCAAATGGCCAATGATCAAAGATTTTATTATTTATTTTTGTTTAATAGAATCAAACGAAGTCTTAAAGAAATTATTTAAATTTTTTCAGTTAAATTTTCAATTTTAAATCAAAGAATCAAAATAAATTTTTAATTAAAAATGTTTTATTTCAACATTTCAAAGTTTATTTTAGATATTCTAAAAAAGGAAACTATTTTATATTTTAATCAAAGACAAATTTAAATTTTCACTAACATCAAAAAAAACATCAAATTAAGAATTACAGAAAAACTTAATAAAAATCTGAGATTTAATAAAAATTTGTTTCAATCTTAAATTAGAGGTGACTTAATTAATAATTAAAAAAAAAAAGGTCTGAGTTATTTAGAAATTTTAATTTTCTAAATTTATAATCCTAATTAATAAATTCTTCGCTATCTAAAATAAAAAAATTATTAAACTGAGAAAATATTTATTTAAAGTAAAAAAAATTAAAATTACTTAAGTTTTTTTTTCGGTTAAGGTTTCTTTTGTTAATTTTAAAATATTTAAAAAAAAAATTCAACTAAGTCAAATTTTTACTAAAACATGTCTTTTTATAGTAAAATTTAGTATGTTATTTATTTTTCTAAAAAAGATAGTATGTATTTCTTCTCAAATTCTCGTTAAAACTAAAATCAATTTTTTCTTTGGATAATCTTTTTGCCTTCTATATATTTTCGAAAAAAAATTTATTTTGATTTTTTGATGCGAAAAATTAAGAACCTCGATAGAAAAAAAAACAAAATTTTCTTTAATTTATTTTTCTGCTTATGATCTCATGTTTATCGATAAGTTTTTTTTCTCTTTCTTTCTCAATGAGATATTTTTAGAGATTTTGACATGGGTAAGCAGTGTTTACACATTGCTTAAAAATAATAATTTTTTTTTATTTCATTTATTCGATTGTTTGAAATTAAAATAATTTTGTATTGATGTTTTGAATTGAGCGAATCGAGCGAATTCATCCAAAACTTGAGTTAACTGTTAATTTTTAAAGATTTTAGGTAAAATTTTAAATAAACGGGTATTTTTTAAAAATTTTACAACCCTTTTTTCTAAGTCATAAGTTTCAAAAGTACAAATTTCGAATTTTTACATGTAAGGTGCATCAAATCATAAACCTTAGTTAAGATTTGATAATATATTATCATTATTTTTTCAAATTTTTATTCAAAAAATTTCCGGAATTTCTTATCAATTGAGGAATAAAATTTAAAGATACTAATATTAATGTCTTTGGGCACCTTACTAAAGAATCAATTGTCTTATATAAAGCTTTTCGATAATCTTGAAAAATTTATCTTAATGTTATCGTTTCTTATAAATCAGGAGTCTGTAGTAAATCTATAAAATCATAGAAAAATAGTTAAAAAAAAATTTTCTATAAAGCATTTCTCTAAAATTATAGATTCCCGTTTTTTTTCTTAGTCTTTCTAAATCATATTACCGATTAAAAAAAAATATTGAATAATTAAATTTTTCGCGTTACGTGACACATTTAATAAAAATAAAAAAAAGCTTTTTGAAAAAATACTATTTCTTTAAATAACCAGATTCAATATAGACAAACGCTTCTTCTTCTTGTTCTTTTTGTTCTTTCAAGGCATAACTCTCAAAATTCAAAGCGTCATTTCAGATACCAAAATAAACAAAAAAAAACCATGTTCTCAGGCAATTTTCATTTCTTGCTAAAATAAAAAAAAAAAAAAACTTTTCTCTTTTTTTTTATTTTATTTATTGTTTTGATCCTTAAGCTATTTTATAATTTTTTTAATATAGATAAGATATATGAATGCTTTAGAATTTATTTATAACTTTTTTTTTGTTGTATAAAATGAATCGACCTCCGCTAATCAAATTCGAGAATGAAAACAAACAACCGACGACATCACCACAACATTATATAGAAGTAATCGATGACGATGACGAAGATGACACTTCAAATTATGCACAAAAATTAACAGAGAGTTCAAGTAGTGTAAATAGTCCGTTACAAAATTCAAAAAAGCCTACGAAAAAAATCCAAACAAAACAATCGCCGGTAATAATAGGGAAAAATGAATTTCAATTATTTACAAAACCGCCAGTACGCGTGACTATTGAGCCAACTATAGGATCTTTATCATCTCTAAATGCCACTGAATTTAAACCAAAAAATTCAAATATCCCTAAACATCATAGTCTTAGTCTAAAAGATGCAAAAACAATTACAAAACCGTCATTTACAAGTCACAATGGTCATTTAACTGGTCCTAGTCTTGGTGGTTCTATTCACTCATTATTGAACTTGCGTTCAAGTGTGTGCAAAAAGAATTTACATGAATGTGATTGTGAGACATGTACAGAATTACTCAAGGAATTTATGAGTAAACCCGGTGATAATATATCGAGTCAAATGAATGAGGATACAGAACCGAAAGCAACATATTCCTATTTGAAATCCTATTTTGTTAGTATGCTCCAACCGTCGGATAACAAATTGGCTATGAAGTTATTCGGTAGTAAAAAGGGTGTACTTAAAGAAAAATTAAGACAACAAGAAGTAGGACATTGGATTATACATCCGTGTTCGAATTTTCGATTCTATTGGGATTTAGTCATGTTAATATTACTTATAGCAAATGTTATTATTTTGCCTGTAGCCATATCGTTTTTTAATGATAATTGGAGTCATACTGGTCTACTTATATTCAATTTAGTTAGTGATTCAATGTTTTTACTTGATATTGTTGTTAATTTTCGCACTGGTAAGTATGATATATTTTATTTTATAAAACAAAATTATGGGAAGTCGTTTTAAAAAGATTTATTTTTCAAAACGACTAGCGTCAAATTACGTAAAATAAAAATGACCAAAAATTGCCGTTTTTGATCACTTTTTGACGGTCTTCGTATTTTGGCATTAAAACTTAAACAAAAAACTTTCTTAAATCTTTTTTCGAGCTTTCAAATTTGAAATGTAAGTATTAAAAGATATTAATTTTATTTCAGTTTGTAATTTGAATATATTTATTAAGTTTCAATAGTTTGTTCGCGAGCTGTTAGTTGATTGAAATTGAATAGATTCGAAAAGTTATTAACTCTTAGTTAGCAACTCTTTGTTTAAAAGGCGCTTTGTCTCTCTTGCTATGAGTCTGTTTATACTCTTGCCTTTCTGTTGGTATTCATTTAGAATATTCAGTAAATTTTACAAGCAAGTTTTACAATGGCTTAAAAAGCTTGAGCAAGCTCTTTTGCCTTAGATAACAACCCCGTTTATTTATGTAATAAAAATTTTTGAAAATCAAAGTAATTTTATAAAGAAAAAATAATAAATCATAAAGATGCCAGTGTTCATCTTAGACAAATGGAGCAAAAGATAGGTTCATAAACTTACTAAATCAATTTTAGTAAATGATACTAATTCAAAATTACAAATTAAACTGGCTGGATTTAGATTATAATTTAACTCAAGAGCTCTATTCTTTGTTTGTTCAGAATTTTCGCTAATTATTTTCTCGCTCACCGAAATAGTAACACGTGTTGGACATTTGTCTGTTTTACAGCGTCAATATTTTGAATTCGATGGCTATTATATAGATGGTTTTTTTCTAACCATCTAATCATTTTTTAATAGACTTTAATTCAAGTGACTACTTGATTTTTTAACCAAAAATTTGATTAATCATTTTTGATAAAAAATATAATATTTATTTTGTTTTTGTTGAAAAGGTGTTTTACAAAATGATTATATAGATGAAATAATTCTTGAGCCGAAACAAATCGCCAAACATTACATACGCACATGGTTTTTTGTTGATTTTTTAAGTTCAATTCCATTGGATTATATATTTTTACTAGTTAGAGAAAGTGGTGAAAAGTATCAATTAGCTCGAACTGGTCGTGCTTTAAAAGTATTACGTCTCGTTAAATTATTAAGTTTACTACGTCTTTTACGTCTGAGTCGTCTTGTGCGTTATATACATCAATGGGAAGAGGTAAGTTAAACTAAAGATTTTTTTTCATTCTCTTTTTTTAACAAAATAAAAAAAAGTTAAGATCCTAATAAAATCTTAAATTTTCACATTGGCTTTTATAAAGACTTTTATTTTAAAAAATTAAATAAAGGAACTATTTTATCAAGCACTTTCTGTTTTTAATTATTTTTTGAGCGATGTAAGTATTTTCGATAAGAAATCTTTTTTTACTAATTTAAATCCTATATAATAAATTTCAGAATTTTTCTAAAAAAAAAAATAAAAAAATCAAATCCAAATAACAAAAAAAGAGGATTTAATTTTCTTATTTTTTGTTTTGACCAGAACTTTAAAAAAGAAAAAAATTTGAATTTGAAAACAAATTAATTTAGTTCAAATCAAATCTTTTTCTTTTGACAAGTCTTGAGTCAAAACAATACAACTATTAAAAATTAAATAAACTAAAATTCTGTTAATTTACTTTAAAAAAAAAAAAGGAATTCAAAAATGTAAGTTGTTAAATTTAAATTTATCAATTTAAAATTGGTTGATTCTCATATAATTTCACTTAATTTGATGTTATTATCTTGAAATTTTTAAGAACTTAAAAGTTATAAAGAAAAAATGTTTACAAAATTTAATGGAACAATATCTTTCAAAAATGACTCTATGTTGAGTTAGTTTGAATTAAAAATTATTCTGTTCTCATTAAAATAGTGCTTTAATATTTGAAAACTTTTTTTTCTAAAAAATCTTTTTTCTTTTAAAGTTTAAATCAAAATAGCCCATAAAAAAATTATTATAGAATTAACAAAAGCATATTAGCTTTTTCTAATGGTTTTTATTGAATCTAATTATTCGAACAAGAATCGAATTTCATAAAAAGAAATGGTCATCCTAATGTAAAAATTCAAGGTATTCTTTAAAACATACACCCTGAATTTTTTTGAAAAGTTACACAGGGTGTAAATCCTGAAAGACATGGACACATCATCATAATTTTTTTTTATTTTTATTCCTTATAGCCTAAAACCCTGGGGAAATTTTTTTTATGAATACTTGTAATTTGAAATGTGGAGAAAACTGGTCTTAAAAGTTTTGCAATCTGATACACCCTGCTACACCCTTTTGATTCTGAAAGAGGGGAGAAAATTGAAAATGGGAAAATACTTTTCAGAAGGTCTGGACACTTGAAAACCGTTCAAAAATCGCTTGAAATGGTTTTGACCAGATTTTTCAATACACCCTGAATATTTATAACTTAAGCTTTGCTTTTTAAAAAGTTTCAATCTTTTTTTAATTAAAATTTTAGACAAAAATATTTGGAGAAATATCAAATCAAACTCAACAGAGATTTTCCCGATTTCAAGAAACTAAACTGGACATTGGGTTTACCAAATTTAAATTTAATTCTTAACAAAAGATTAACCTCTAATCAATGTATTTGGTGTTTTTTTTTTTTAATTTTATTTAATAAGAGTTATTTGTATAATCTAATTCCAACTTTAAAAAAAAAGTTGTCATTTATCACCCGGGAATTTTTTTTTATAAGTCAAAATAAACTTTAAATTATCCATTTTCTGGTGTTAAAAAAATAAGGAAGCAAAAAATTTTTCATAATTCGGTGTAGCAAATCTGTGACATTTAGTAACAATTAAAAGCTAGAAGAAAAGTAGAAAAATCAAAAAGTTATATTTATTTATTTAAATAAAAAAGTTATATAAAATTGAACGAATTGAAATAAATTTCACATCCACTACTTGAAAATAAACCGTTTTAAGTTTTATATTAAGATACGAAGATCAAGATAATAATAACCAGTAGGGCTCAATGAGATACACGATCGGTTCCTTTTTGTCGGGTCTATCTGGCAAATAATTTTTTTTTATTTTAAACTTTATTCTATTTAATTCTAATACAGTCGAACCTCGCTAATCCGCAAACCTCGTTTTTTCGGCATAATTTCTAATTTCCATTTCCATTTGGTACAATGTAGTTTTAACTCGATATTCCGGCAATTTCGATAAACCGGCATAAAAACTCTCCACCAATCGAGCCGGATTAACGAGGTTGGACTGTAATGAGATAAAATAATAAAAAATAACAGTTTTTAAATACAAATAAAATGTTAAGACAATTCAAATTTTAGTAATTAACCGTAAAATAAAACTGAAATATTTCATAACATAAGTTTGCATTGATGTAAAAATGTAAGAAGAGGGATCTAGTGGTAACCTGACATTAAAAATAAAATATTTCATAATCTTTTTGAGAAGTGACTGTTCGTTTGAGTAAATTAAAAATTTCAAGATTCTAATTTGAATTATATAAAATATTATGAGAAATCAGCCAATTAGATTGTGCTATTATATTGAGTTGATTTAATTTTTTTTAATGACTATCGTTTTAGTTTATATTATTTTCTATTATTTTTATTTTTTATAAATATAGTTTTAGTTGTTTTTTTTTTATTATTTTTTAAAGTAATGATAAAAGAGAAAATTGGCAACTGATTTTTTAGAGGTCGGTCGGAAGGAAACCGGAAAAGACATTATAGTTCGAATTAAAATTTCTTTGTAAAAGCCTAAGAAAAAAAAAAACATATTTTGTTTTTAAATTGAAATTTTTTAAGAGACTTAATAACCGTAGGCCAGTCGATGGTAAACGAAATGTAAGAGACTTTAATAAACAACAACCAAAATTAAAAAAAAAATAAACCCATTTTTTTAATAGATTTTTTTTTGTTTAAATTCTTTTTTTATTTTTAATTCCAGTTTCTTTCCACATGACTCTCACTATCACGCACATCACACTCAAAACAAAAAACAAAATGAATGATTTTTAAATTTAAAAAAAAATGCTGAATGACCTGTCTTTCTATCTCACGTTATTTTTGCCGCTTGTTTTTATTCAACAAAAAAAAACCTTTCCTTTTTTCTGCATGGTTCCACCTTATATCTTTTAATAGATTATTTCGAATAGTGTCTGCATGCTTAAAATACAAATTTTGATAAATATAAAGAGGACCTTAATAGTCTTGTCATTTAAAATATATCCATTAACAAAAAATAAACTAACTTGTCTAAATTACTAATTGAATTTTTTAATTTAAAATGCTAAATTATAAACGGACTAAGAAATTTTACTAGGCAGCTGATTTCAATTCTTTTAGATTTATCGATGAACATCGATGACCAATAATCATCGATGTTTTTCTTAGAATTTTCTTCGATTATCCATCAAAATTGAGTTGCCTGGGATGTCTAAGTAAAAATATAAAATTTTTGGAGTTTTGGAAATATTCGACTAAGATGAATTGTAAAAATAAAAACATCAAAATTCAACATGATTGTTGAAAAATACCTGTCGAATTTATAATGTCGAAAAAATAGGATACCCAAATTACCTTTTTTGGTAACACTGTGTTCAGAATTAATAAACCAATCATTTCAGTATCTATTAAATCTTGATAATTGTCTAAACCATGTATCAAACAGAATTTGTGTCGTCTAAATTTTACTTCTGCAAAATTATTCTGTAAATGTGCTTTTTTCAGGAAGAGTAATTGCAAATATTATTTTTGAATGTTACAAATTATGTTTGCAGAACTGATTTTAAATTTCTCTACGAAAATAAAATTTCAACAGTAAAAAAATTTGAAACTCCGTTATTTTCATTAAATTAATATACCTTAAAAAAAATATTTCTTATTTTTTAGAAGAATGGGATAAGTTATAGAAAAAAGAATTTAAAAAATACACATAAAGTAACGAAAGCTAGCTAACACAAAAATTCACCTTACTTCTTTTCTAACATTAAACCTCTAATAATAAATAACGTGAGATAGAATGTGACAATATTTTCCTTAAAAATGCAAAAAAAATTGAAAATTTCTCTTCTCCCTTAAAATTTTAAAATCAAAGCTGGGGTTAAGTTTGATCAGAAAATATTTTTTTCTCTTAAAATGACAAGACTGCCTCTAAAAGAACAAAATTGCTTGCTTTTTTTTTAAATTTTATTTTAGAATCTAATTTAAATTTTAGCCTTTAGTATTTTTTTATTTTAAACCGCACATCTAAATTGAAAAAAAAATTAATGTAACGATTTAGAAAAAAAAAATTTAAATAATTTTAAACAATTTTTTTTTGTTTATAAATAAAAAAATTGTTTTTAATTATTTAATAATCATCACCAATTTTATTTAATGAATTACAACCCTTTAGCTTGTCAATTTTGCTTTAATATTTTTATTTTCCTTTGAAAAAAAATGACCAAAATAAATAATTTTTTATTTTTTCTGTTGTGTTGAAGTTTTTAAGCATAGCAAGTATGGTAATGCGTATTCTAAATCTAGTATGTTTAATAATATTATTGGCACATTGGAATGGATGTTTACAATTTCTAGTTCCCATGTTACAATCATTTCCCAAAGAATCCTGGGTATGTTTGAATAATTTACAAAATGCCGATTGGACTGAACAATACACAGTGGCTTTATTTAAAGCATTATCTCACATGTTATGCATTGGTTATGGCCGTTATCCACCACAGACGTACACGGACATGTGGTTGACAATGTTAAGCATGGTCACTGGTGCAATGTGTTATGCCGTTACAATTGGTCATGTAAGTGCTCTTGTACAAAGTTTTGATACTTCTCGACGTATGTACAATGAAAAATACAAACAAGTCGAGGAGTATATGGTATGGCGTAAATTTCCAAGAGATTTACGTAATAGAATAACTGAGTACTATGAGCATAGATATCAAGGAAAAATGTTTGATGAAGATGCAATTCTAAACGAGCTCTCCGAAAGACTTAGACTTGACATTGTGAATTTTAATTGTCGATCTTTAGTTTCATCAGTGCCATTTTTTGCCAATGCCGACCAAAATTTTGTCTCCGATGTTGTAACTAAATTAAGATTTGAAGTATTTCAACCAGGTGATATAATATGCCGTGAGGGTACTATTGGGACTAAAATGTATTTTATTCAAGAGGGTATAGTCGATATTTTAAAATCAAATAATGAAGTAATGACTACTCTAAGTGATGGTTCCTATTTTGGAGAAATTTGTCTCTTAACTCGAGCGACTAGAGTTGCTAGTTGTCAAGCAGTGACATATTGTAATTTATATTCACTTTCAGTTGAGCATTTTTATATTGTTCTAGAGCAGTATCCAATGATGAGACGAACCATGGAGTCCGTGGCAGCCGAGAGATTAAATAAATTAGGAAAAAATCCGAGTATAATTAGTAAAAGACAAGATTTGAAAATAGATCAAGAAGCTCTGAAGGATATAGTGGCGAGAGCAACGCCAAATCCTTCGGGTAGTTCAAGTGAAAATGATTTGAAAGATAAAGAGACTAGTGACGAAGAGCCTAGTTCGAATCGGTCAAGTAAAACTGGCGCTAAAATAAGTTTATCACCATCGAAAAAAAAGTTAAAAATAATCAAAACTAATTTGAATATACCCAGCTTATTGAGAAAGAGTCCATCGTCGCCGTCGAAATTAAGTAGGAAAACGAGTCAAATTTTAAATACGACACCTTTGTTAACTTAATATTAAGAATATATCTATTATTTTTTTGTTGTTGTTTGCTCCTTTTTTTTTATTTTGTTTAGCCAAAAATTTTTCCGAACCTTTTTTGCAAATTTTATTTATTTTTTTCTTGTTCTAATTTATTAAAAATATTTGTATTTTATTTTTTTGTTTTGTTTATAATTAAATGCAAATAAAGAATTTTTATTTTTTTGGGATTTTTTTATGAAGCTTTTTATGAAAAATCTTGAAAAGATGGCTCAAAATGCTTAAAAAAATTTATAAAAAAGCTAAGAGAATTTTTTGTAGATTTGAAAAAAATTGAATAAAAATCATACATTAAGCTAATAACAACACAAAGCTTTAGATCTTAGAGCTACTACTCTTTTTATTTAAAAAATGATTGCACCAGTTGGGTTAAAGTTTTTGATACCAAATTAATTTTTTTCCAGGTGAAAAAACAAAAAATTTACGATTAAGTTCCATCAATATGTTTTTTTTTTCTTTTTAAAAAAAAATCCATGTATTTTTAAATTTTATGTGCTCATTTTGATTTTAACTTTGTTTTCTTCAACCTCATCCAAGTGTGGAATGGTGTGCTGTAAACCAAAAGATAATGAAAGTATCTAATAGAAGATGTTTCTAAAAAGAAACAAACATGTTTTTATAAAAAGTCTAGATTAACAAAAGAACATTAAAAAATACAAAAAAAGTTCCAACAAAAAATTCAATTGTATAAAATTGCTTAAATACCCCAAAAATACGTTTCAAATTTGAAATATTATAATTTTTTTCTTTTCTTTTATTTTTACAGTACAATTCTGAATTAAGTTAACACCCGGCTTAAGCCAAAGTTTCGAAGCGGCTTAAGCCGAAGTTTCGGAGCCACTCTTTTCGGCTTAAGCCCTGCTCCGGAGCGGCTTAAGCCGCTTCAAAACTTGTTAACTTAGTTCAGAATTGTACTGTAGTTTTGTCCTATTATTTCCTTTTAGATAAATTAACAGCTTGATAATGGTAACTTCGTTTTACCGAAACGTCGCGAATTGTGAATAAAGTTTTTCCTAATTATAAATTTTTCATTTTTTTTTATTTATTTGATTAATTTTAATGGTTTATAATGTTGAAATTATCTTTCATCTTGAAACATCAAATTTGATAATCTAAATTTTTTTTTAGATATCAAAGTAAATCATACTTTAAAATATTATTTTGATGCTTACAATATAATAAGTCTTTAAAAAAAAGGAGACTTTGAACTAAAAAACTTGCTTTATTTAGAACAAGCTTTAGAGCGAACAAATTAAAACTTCAATAAAATAAATTTTTGAATCTAAGCAATTTGAAATCCTCTTCAACTAAAAATTGATAATCTATAAAAAAGTGTATAAAATGTTTTACTTTACAAGATAAGAAATAAAAATATTTTAAAATGTTACTTCAATTTTTGATTATAAGCCTTATTTTAATTTTCAAAAATGTTAGCCTACAATCGTTGCACAGTTCTTTTGATTTGTATGATACGGCTGATTTAATTCTGAATGTCAATACACAGAATAATTTAGTTCATATTGAAGCATTCAAATCAAAAAATAATAATTTTATTATTGAAAATAAAATAACGGAAAGATATAGTCATTTGAAATGGGTCTCAATGGGATATCCGCGGCTTACATTAAGAAATCGTTTTGAAAATTCAACATTAAGTCAAATATTTGAAATGAAACCTCAAGGTTTTGACATTTTTATTGAAACTCTTACGAATCAACATAGAGTCGAATTCACAAAATTGATTAAAGAAACTTACAATATTGATGTGAAACCACATCAAATTTTAAGTTTAGTTCCTACAAAATTTGATTGTAAAATCGAACTTTTTTCGAAAGGTCAAAAAATTTTGTTTACTGGTCGAGCAATTAAAATGAATACATCACCAATAAGAGTAATGTTTTCCGCTCCAAAACAATCATCACAAGAAAGAACTATATTTGACCAGTATTTGAAGAATTATGGAAATACAGTCGATTTCGATATTGATTGTACTGTTTCTTTGTCTAAAAAAGAAATTAAAGAAACTAGACTAATTTTAGATCAACAACAAATAATCGATTTGGGAATAATAGAAAAACTTTTGGGTGATAAAAAAGTAAGATATGTGCTAAGAAATCAAATTGCGCAATTATCAAATGAATTGTATAAAAAATTGAATATTTTTGAAAAGTATGAAATATCAAAAGAAGAATTTAGTGAAAGATTTAGTGATGATTTTATACAGCAAACATCTCAAAACGGATTTACAACAGTTGGTTTTTTTAATGCTTTGTGGAATTTATCAAGTTATAATTTTGAAGAAGAACTAGAAAGCTTAAAAAAAAGAATTGTTTCATTTTTTACAAATATAAGTGATAATTCGGCTCAATTCTCTAATGAAGAATTTGATAAAATAAATAATCAAACAAGCAACGATATTATATGGAATAAAAAAGAAGATGTAATGTACCCTGAGATCATTAGAATACCTCAAATAAGTAAATCCTTATTAAGTAAAAATCTGAGCTTTTTGCTAAAGTCCGATTACTTTGATAAATCTGTTTTTAAAAGAAGCTACTTGTTAAACACTAAGTTAATACAAAACCAAGAATTAACTTTAAATGCTTCAAAACAATCTATTATAGAAGAACCTGAAAAATCGGAAATAATTAAATCATATTTTACTATGTTTAACAAGTTTAGAGAGGATTTAAATAAAAGTAGAGATAATATTGTTTTAGAAATTTTGAATTTAACATTAAATAATATTCCGACTGACTTTGTTCCTGATCCATCTAATGAAGAGTTAGTTCGATATTCATTTTACAATGAAAAAAATGACAGAAGGTATTTCCTAAATAAAACAATAATTCGAATGATTTATAGACAATCATTAGAATACAATCAAATTTTGTCATTTAAAATATTACCAGACGGAAATTTAGCAACAGGTTGTGAAGATGGAACAATAAAAATTTGGAACTTAGATGATGGATCATTAATTAAAACGATGGAAGGTCATTTTGGTCCTGTATATTCGCTAGTCGTTTTAAAAGATGGAAATTTAGCTAGTTGTTCAAGAGATTACACTATTAATATTTGGAATCATAATGATGGCTCATTATTAAAAACAATATTCATCGAAAACTTAGAATTGTGTAAAATGGCTGTCCTTCCAGATGGTAATTTAGCTGTAAGAAATAATGATATTCTAACTATATGGGATCCATATAATGAACTTTTAATTGGATCAATTACAGATCGTTTAAGTCGATCCGATCCCTTAATTTTTTTATCAGATGGAAATTTTGCCTATATTTCTGAAGACGAAACAATAAAAAAAGTCACATATAATAATTTATTGAAAAATTCAAAAAAAACTTTTATTAAGAGCGAAACTAAACCAAAAACATGGCTTTTAATCAAATCATACAGAGACATAATAATTAAAATAAAAAGAAATTATGAAGAGAAAGAAAATGTTTTTTCTAATAATTTTAATTTGACATTTAGTGATGATTATGATTCATATTATTCATTTGCTGTTTTATCCAATGGTTATCTTGCAAGCCGTTCTCAAAGCGACATAAAAATTTGGAATGCCGATAATGGATCATTGATTAGAATAATCCCTGGCCACTCCGGTAGAGTATTGGTATTAGCCGTTTTACAAAATGGAAATTTAGCAAGTGGTTCAGAAGATAAAACTATTAAAATTTGGAATGCAAATTTAGGATCATTGAAACTAACGATTAATGAACATTCGGGTCATGTAAATACATTAGTTGTTTTAACGAATGGTAATTTAGCTAGCGGTTCAGATGATAAAACAATTAAAATTTGGAATCCAAGTAATGGATCATTAATACGTACTTTGAAAGATCATTCTGGCGCAGTCAATACATTGGTTGTCTTAACAGATGGTAATTTAGCTAGCGGTTCAGATGATAAAACAATAAAAATTTGGAATCCAAGTAATGGATCATTAATACGTACAATCGAAAATCATTTCAGCTCTGTAAATTCATTAGCCGTTTTACAAGATGGGAATTTAGCAAGTTGTTCAATTAATAAATTAATTCTTATTTGGAATGTCGATAATGGTTCTTTGATTAGAACAATCATAGATATAGATTTTTCTCCTATTAACTCATTAGCCGTCTTACCGAATGGAAATTTAATTTCTATAGTTGATTCTGCTTTTTCTGAAAAAATTTCAATTTCTAAAGAAAAATCAATTATTGAGTCACTAGGCATCTTACCGAAAGGAAAATTTGTTACTGGAGCTTCTTCTGAATTTTATAAAAAAATAAAAATTTGGAATCCTGATGATGCCTCTTTGGTTGGTACAATTGATGGCAATTTTATTTCGCCTAATTCATTAATCGTTTTATCAGATGGTAATATAGTTTATGATTCTCGCTCAATTAAAAAATTTTGGTTTTAATTTAATTCATAAAAGAAAACTATTTTAATGATAAGTTTAATTTTTCTCTTTTTTAATCTTCTTTTCTGTTTTATTACAAAAAATTTGGTAGTTTGCAGAAGAAGTCTAGTTTTATATTTTAGTTTACGATTTTTAATTAGGACTCATAGTTATTGTATAACTAATATTTGGACTTTTAATGATGATTCATTATAAAAAAATATTTGGAAAATAACTTTAATTAAAATACGCTACTTCGAACAAGCATATTTAGTTTGGATAATTTTTTATTGCAAAGAAAAACACTGAAATTTTTTTTTCACAAAATTATTTTGAAAAATCACTCTCTACTAATATATTTTCTAAGGAGTAGGTAAAATTGTTAAAGAACACAAATGAATGAACCTTAAAGGTACATGTTTTAAATCATTTTTGAAAGGAATATCTTTAAAGAGGTCAATGAAATAAATAAAATTTGCAACAACATTTATTATTTCTTTCTTTAAAAGATTAAAATAAAAGCTCTTTTATTTGAGTAATTTTTTACAAGCAAAAAAAGGTTCAAATATAAGGTCTTCAAAAGATAGCGACTCCATATTTTATTGAAGAAATGTGGTAAAATAAAATTTTCCATTAAATTTTTAGGGATATTTTTAAGTTCTAACGGTTATGGTAACGGTAACGCAATTTTTTGATTATAACTTCTGTAAATGTCGACAAAACATTTTGAGTCTTATTTTTTTTTCTTCTAATTAAATTTAATTTACTACATCAAAAAAAAAGATAAATGAATTGCCTAATTTATAAATTAAGTCAAACACGGATTGAACTTTATATTTTAGAATGGGACAATTTTTTTCTCAAAAAAAAAAAGAAATTTTTTATAAAACTTAATCCCTTCTGGTCTAGCCTTAGTAATAAAGAAACAGGAGTCTCACAGAGTGCGGTCATTAGTCCTTTACTTTTTTCTATTTTCATTAATGATTTTCCAAAAAAAGACCAAAAAAATTCATCATATTCTTTACTTTTTGCCGACGAAGTTTCCTTTTTTATCTTTAAGAAATATGGGAAAATAAAAAATCAAATTCATAAATATCTTAATAAAATAGAATCTTGTCTCAAAAAATAGAGATTGAAAATTGCTCCTGAAAAATGTAGCCATATAATTTTCTCTGGTAATCCCTCAAAACAACAAGAACTCTCTTTTAGTTTTTTCGGCAAAATTGCATCTCCGAAAATCAAATTTGACGAAAATCTTTGTTTCAACCGTCATGTAAGGTATAAACGTACAAGATGTCAAGATAGAATAAATATAATCAAAATTTTTGGTGTAAAAACACATTTCTGTCTAAATTGGAGTTTTTTATAGACGGAAACTTCTGTAGTTCGTTTATAATTTCAATTTTTTGAAGAGATAAAGTGAGAAATTCATATTTAGATCACTAAAAATTCGGACAGAATATAATAATAATTGAAAGTTATAGAGTTCCTGAATTTAATACACCCTTAAGTCTAAATTTCCAAAATTCATTCCAATTTAATCTAAAATTCTTTTTTACTTTTAAACTTAATCTTATGTCTTTAATTCTTTTATTATCTTTTCTTTAATTTAGTTAAATTTTGACTTTTTTTTGGCTAATCTTCATCTCTTATTGTAAAAATCATAGTGGCGAAAGGAGTTTTATTAGTTAAAGCCACTTTTAAAAATAATTATTTTTAAAAGTTATTTAAATAACCTTTAAAAAAAATTTTAAATTTTAAAAAATAGCAAAATTGTTCATTTTTGGTCTTTTAGAAATTCTAATGTTAAGTTAAAAATCTTTTTTCAAAGAGTTTAAAAAATTAAAAATTTTAAAAATAGCTGGAATGCAATTATTTCCATTAATTTTCCATTTAGCTTCTCACAATTGTTTAAGACATTCAAAAGTGGTACAGTATGCGGTAACTTATTAAAAGACTTGTTTAACTCATATAATTTCGCAATTTTAAAAGCATTTTCAGTTTTTTGAGGAAGATGAATTAGGGCCATGGCAAATGGAATGCCATCCGGATCAGTTTTAGTCGAAGGCGTAAATCCGGAAGGCATGACTATATACCCATAGCCAGTCTGAACCGAAAGGACTGAAAAAGTATTGTATTCTCCCTCTTTTAAAACTGTTGCAAGTTCATTGTGGAACGGAACAATAGTGGTTAATGAAGGTACAAATAAAGCATCAGTTTTATCATCTATTAAATAATTTGTAATAAAATTTTTGAAAAGATCTCTTGCTTTTTTTGACTCCTGACAGAATTGATCACATACTTGATTAGTGTATGACAAATCATCCAATTTGTCCAAATTCCAACCAGATGCATTTATTTGGCTCTTCCAAACACTACTCAGCAAATCGTTTTGATAAAATTGTTTTGTGTTTCGAATCGGAGAATCAGACTCATACCTAAACTTGTCACCAAAATAATTGTTATAATTAAATGCAACACATCCTAATATGCAAGGATTATATTTTCTTATTAAATCGTCAAATTTAGCTGCAAACTCTTTTAACTGAGATTCATTCAGAGTTTTTTCTTCAATCTGAATTCCTAGACTCTTCATTCTATTAATTGATTCTTGAATCAAATTTTTCACCAAAGGATCAATAACAAAATTGTATTTATCTACTTTAAAACCATCGATAAAATTTGTTATTATTCTTACTTTTAGTGCATTTTTATCAAATGATTGTTGAACAATATTTTTATAAAGAGTTGGAATATTGTAGATAACTGAATGAGTAAGAATTAAATCGTCTAAATTTTTGGCCATTGGACCAACTGTGTCAGCATTTGATTCTAAAGGCAAAATTCCGTCCAGAACTTCGGATTGGTGAGGTGGCCGGTAACCCCATACTGCCATAGAGCTTGCTGGACCTATAATGGATCCGCCTGTGTCAGTTCCGAGGCTGACGACAGCAAAGCCGGCTGCTATACTGGCACCTGAGCCAGAACTCGATGCACTACAAGTTCGATTTAAGTTATAAGGATTATTACACAGGCCAACTTGTTCACTTGAAAATATTATACCAGCAGCTAGTTGAGCCATATTGGCTTTGGCCAAAAAGACAGCTCCTTTTTGGTTCATGCGATCGATTACCAGCGCATTTTTGTTCGGGACCATGTTTCGCATTGCATTGACTCCAGCTGTCGTGGGAATACCTTTAATGTCGATATTGTCTTTGATTATGACTGGCACGCAATGCAATTCTCCAATTAATTTTCCATTTTCGGCATAAAATTCGTCGAGTTGTTGTGCACGTTCAAATGCCTTTGGATTATAGGATATAATTGACTTGATTGTTGGATCATATTTTACAGCTCTGTCAATAAAATACTTCAAAATGTCTTTGCATGTCCATTTTTTATTTTTTATTAAATCGTGTACTTCTGCAGAACTAAATTTAAAATTTTTGTCGAAGCGACTTGGATAGCTGCTAACTAAAAAAATTGACCATATAAACATAAAATAAAATAAAAGTCTCATTTTAAAATTAGCTTTTTTTTGATAATGAATTTAATTTTTGATGAAATAATTTAGTATTTAAAGTCTCTTTTATTCTCACCTTGGTAATATCAATATTAGCTAGAATGATTTTGAAATTTTTAAATGGTATAAAGACTAAAAATAATTTAAGAACTTGAATCATGAAGAATAAATATTAAATTTAGATTTTTAAAGAGTACTAGCTAAAGTTAATTTGATCAATTTTATTTTGTCATCATGATTAACTAGTTTATTATTTCAAATTAAAGATAGTAAATTCTAAGGATAAGTGGTTTATTTAGAATTATTAAATTTTTTGTTGACTCTATTTTATCAAAAATTAAATTCATTATCAAAAAAAAAATATGCTGGATAAAAATTTAAAAATTTAAACTTAAATATTCATAGAGATCATTTTTATTTTTTGTTAATCTATCTTGAGTTAAATATTTCTAATTTTTTTCTAATTATCCTTCAGCTTTTATAAAATTTACAGAAATCGTGCTAAAATTTTATGCATTAAAGTCGAAAAATTCAAAAAAATAAAAATAATAGTTTAGAGCATGAATCATCAGATGACAAAAAATGCGTGTTTTTATGGTCAGAAAATGCGAAGAAAATTATCAAAAAATGCAAAACATGAGCATGTACCATCAGTCAGCAAAATTTCTACATGGACTAGATTGTGAATTCGACAAAGATAAGATTTTTTGATAATTTTCTTTAGCCAAAAAAAAAGTCAAAATTTAACTAAATTAAAGAAAAGATAATAAAAGAATTAAAGACATAAGATTAAGTTAAATTCTGTTAATGTCGGCAAAACATATTGAGTCTTATTTTTTTTTTCTTCTAATTAAATTAAATTTACTACATCAAAAAAAAAGATAAATCAATTGCCTAATTTATAAATTAAGTCAAACACGGATTGAACTTTATATTTTAGAATGGGACAATTTTTTTCTCAACAAAAAAAGAAATTTTTTATAAAACTTAATCCCTTCTGGTCTAGCCTTAGTAATAAAGAAACAGGAGTCTCACAGAGTGCGGTCATTAGTCCTTTACTTTTTTCTATTTTCATTAAGTTGGGGGGCTGATTTTAGTTTCAAGCAAATGAATATCCGATTAGATAATACCTGCACAATAGATTATTATTTACTCAGACTATGGTTTTCTTCTAAGCTTTCTTTTAAAATTATACCTTGCTTAAATGACTCATCTTCAAAAATTAAGAAAGATATTATCGAGCTTATCAGCTTAATTGAACAAAACGACTCGGATTTAGTTCGTAAATTCTGGCTCACAAATATCTGCAAAATAGTATTTGATAATTTTTCAGAAATTCCTATTAAGTTCAAGCCAAAAATCGGGAGGAGAAATAAATTATTTATTTCGACTTTTGGAAACGAATTTGAATTTTTTTTAGATTATATTTTTCATTTACAAAAGTTTGAAGTCGCAATAACATGTTCAAATGAATCAAGCCAATTTAAATCTTGTTTTCAAATTAGTAATTTTTACTTCGAAAAGCAAGAAAATGAAGTAGTATTTAGCCTTACTTGAAATGAAAAATGTAATTTATGCCTATTTCCGACTAGAAAGTCACTATCTTGCCTCGAATTTTCCCCATGGCTCTTTATCGAAACAAAGTATAAAGAAGAAATTAAGTTTGATTCTTTGCCAAGTTTTATTGAAATAAATAAAAAAAAATATAAGTTTTTATGTTCAACAATTCATTTAAGTAATCATTTTATGGCAATTTTTAATGTAAATGAAACTTTTTACTTAATTGACGATTTAAAACCAAGAAATGTCGAAAAGCTTATTCCAAACATTAGAATTGGAAATAGCCTTTATTTTTTGAATTAGAAATAAATTTTTTTTACCGTTGAAAACTTTTACTTTGTTTTAAAACCAAAATATTAAGAAATAAAAAGCTTAATTTGATTTTTTAATTTTAAATGCTTTTTATAAATGATAAAAATAAATTTTATTTTAATCAGCTAAAAATTTGACCTTAGAAACTTCACAGAGATTTTTCCTTATCTAATGCTAAAATAGGGGGCGAAAACCTATTAGTTATTAGCAACAGTCCTTTCTGTAAAATTTTTCAAAATCGAAGCTAAAATTTCGCTATTAACTTTTAAATTTGGTTTAAATGTATTTTTAAAATTTAAACTAAAACAATTTTGAGTTCAACGTCATTTTAAAATTTAATAAAAAGATTAAATCAAAAAAACTTCTCGATAGAAAGTTTCTAAATTTAATTCTCTACAATTTCATATTTTAAATCATCTTCATTCTAAGTAGACCATTCTCTGTAGCATAAACGCTGAATTAAAGCAACTTATAAAATCGAAATTTTCCAATAAGTGCCGAATTTCTTAATCAAAAATTTCGAAAATCATTTTTGACTAACTGTTCTTTCAAAAGTGGTGTTGATTCTTTTTCTTCATTTAAAAATTTTACCATATTTTTAAGGAAAAGGTGCGGCATAAATTCAACAAAAATTATTTTCTTGGTTTATTGAGATATTTTGATTGAAAAAAAAATTTAATTTCTAGCCCTCTCTATTATTCATATAGTAATCTATATAATTATTCGACAAAATAAATAATAGGAAAAAAAATCTGAAAATTTCTAAACTTGAGCTTGAAAAAATTTTCCAAAATATTTTCAACTTAGGTTTACGTTAGGAATATGGTTCGGTAAGATCGAAATCGGTTCGGTATTTTATCGGATCGTAATCACAATTTAAAAAGGTTATTTTTTAATAGCAATAATGTTTAAAAAATTAAAATTAAGTTTGAACCGAAGAATAAATTATTGGCGTGTTTTTTTTAAGCAAAACTAGAAAAACCCGTTTCAATTTCAAGGTTCTATAATAAGTAATATATTATTTTTCCTTTTTATCTTTTAATAATAATTACCCAATTTGTATGATTTTTTAAATAGTTATGGAAAAATTTTCTGGATTATTTCAAACGCTGTCTTTACTTAGCGTTTTTTGGGTTGAATGCGGCACTAAATATGTGATTTAAGTCAAAAAATTCGAAAAAATAAAATAAATAAAAAAATAAAATTTCGATTTATTTTTTTAATTACAATTATTTTTAAAATAATTATTAATTATTTTTCCGAATTTTTTGACTTAAATCACATATTTAGTGCCGCATTCAACCCAAAAAACGTATTTAATGCGACAATAAAGACCAGAGCATGCACCACCAGTCAGCAAACCTTTAGCGTGGGCGAGATGGTGATTAGCGCATGCGCCAGGGGCGAATCTTAAGTTATGGTGCTGCAATATCTAGCAAGGGAATACGGTATTTTGTTAAATTATTTTTAGATTATTTTGACTCACCCATCTAAAAAGATCGTTTATAAAAAAACATTAAAACACCCACCTCCTTCTTACATAGAGTTTAGAGTATTTTTAGATAAAAAAATTTGAAATTACAAATTATCCATATTAGAAAAATAAGAAAGTAATTTTTAAGTAACGTGACAGCTTTTAAAATTTAAATCGAAAGATTTTTTGAAAAAAAAATTATTAACAATACCTTATAGTACGGCTTTTCCTCTGTATTAAAAATATACCCGCTCATCAGAAAAATTCTTCTAATCGAATGATTTTTTTCGAAAAAAATAAAAGATTACAATTTTTGGCTTCTAACAGAAAATCCATTAAAAAGATTTCAATTAAGAATAAACAGTGATTCTATTTTTTCAAATAAAAAATATCTTTCTAATTATTCTTATCTTCGAGCAACAGTTTTGACTTATTAGATATTAGAATTGGCAACAATTAAAATAAATTTAAAAAAAGACTTTCATGATTGTTTATTTTTTTTCAACTTTTTTTTTATTTCAAACATTCGGACTCCCTAACATGGTGTTATTTTAAGTTTAATCCACCCGCTGACTTTTACTAAAATTAACCTAATAAAATTTTAAATTTTAAATTGTTTTTTGGCGCGACCGAGTGGTAAAGTTCAGGATATTGAATTAACCGGGAAATTCAGTTTGGTAGAAGGTCTGAGCTATAGAAAACTTCAAGTCACATACGATAACATCTTTTAATTTAAATATGAAACAATGTTAATAAATTGCCTTAATGCCAACATTGTCGTTTTACTTAATTATACCAGGTTAATTAATCTTAATGTTTAAAATAATAATCTAGAGAAAATTTATTGTAGTAAAGGTTTTTTTATAATTAGATCAATTTTAGTGTTTCTCTTTTTTTGTTTATAAAAATTTATCATATAAATTTCTAAAAATATCGAACGTTAACGAAATTCTCTAAATATCACTATGCATAATTCACTTTAGTCCCATTTCAAATTTGCTTCAGGAACGGGTAAAAACAGACGTAGACTGTATATTTATTTGTAGCTAATCAAAAATTGAAAACTAAATTTTGATCTGATAAACAAAATGACCGGATTAAACTTAACTTTGCTGTCGAAAATTATTAATTTATTGAATTTTGGTTTGCTGATTTAGATGCACAAAAAGAAGTTTATTGAAAAATCTTTAATTTTTTTGTTGAATCGGTTTACTAATTAATGTTTTTTTTTCTTAGGAAATAGCTAAATTAAAAAAATTGATGAAATCGTACGTAAATTTGGGAGCTAAAAAATTTCTGTGATTTGGAATCGTAAAAGGTTTATTTGATTCAGAATAAAGGTGAGCGAATAAAATAATTAGCAAAGCTCAATGATCAAATTGAAATTTTTCTTTACGTAATTTTACACGATTTCAGGTAAATTTTGGTAAAAAATAAAAATCTACATTTCTTTTTATGTTGCAAATTAAATATCTCAGTTTTTTAATAGAAAGATTTTTATTTTTTTTTTTTAGTTTACCGGCAGCGAAGCAATGGGTGAGACCTTGTTTATTTTAAAATGTAGGATATCCTTTAAACAGCGTATTGTACTAATACCAGTATAACAAATAGGAATTTACTTTTTTTCGTCGGCTGGTATTACTTAAGAAAATTAATTTTTACGTAGGTGAAAATTTTTTTGTTGATTAGTTAAAATTGTTTTAAAAAATAATCTAATATGTATAAATTTCTCGCACTTTTTATCAAAAAGAAAAAAAACTGTTAATTATCTTTCTTTGTGTGGTAAAAATCAATGACATTTAAAAAAGACGCGAATAGATTTATTACATGATACGTTTTACCGTGGAATAAATTGGCGTGGGAATTTTTTATTTCTTTATAGTTAGCTAACTTTTTAACACCATGTTAAACGATTGGCCCCATTGAAAAAAATAATCGCTGTATTTTTAAATATTTAGATGAAATAAATCATAAATCATATACATTACAATCAAAAAATAATTTAAAAAAAAAATAAATTTTTTATAAAGATTTTTATTTTAAAAGGATAACCTTTTAAAAATATCTTTAAACTAAAAATTGATAATATACTAAAGGATTGTTAGTTTTTTTGATGAAAATTAAATTATCAAAAAGAATTCATCAACTTCTAATTAGACTTAAATTCAATAATCCCCTCAAATTCTTTTTTCAAAATTTCTTTTTGACCTTCTTTCAATTCATCTTGGTTAATTGAAATATAATTTAAACGCAATCCATGTAACATTTCAGGATTTAATTCTTTGATATTATTATTCGTAAGATCTAAAAATAATAAATTTTTTAGCCCTTTAAATAAATCATTCTCTGAATCTTGAAAATTTATGTTTGCTAATTCTAAACTGTTTAGATTTGACAAACTCTTAAAAGTTCTAGATTTCAATTAAATTCTCGATTTTCCATTAAGTTCTAATCTAACCAATTGAACCAAATCGTCAAAAATATCATCCTTAAATTCAAATCTCTCACAGGACATTCTTAACTCTTGTAGCAAAATTAAATTTTTGAAAAAGCTCTTGTCCAATAATTCAAAACTATTTTCGTTCATATGTAATATTTTCAATTTTGTGTTTTTTTCCAACAATCTAAAATCAATAGACGACATTTCCATATTATCAATATGCAAAACTTCCAATTTAGTGCATGAATCAAAAATTCCAAGCGGTAATTGCGAAACTATATTCTTACCAATTTCTAATGTCTTCAATTTCAACAATCCTGAGAATATATTCTTATCAAAATTTGATATTTGATTTGATTCAAAGTTTAAATTGATTAAATTGTCTAAGCCATTAAATTGATTAGGATCGATTGATTCGATTTGATTGCCTGCAAATAATAATTCTTCTAATTCTGTCAATCCATTAAACTGTTTTGAATCAATACTTGTTATTTTATTGTAGTTAAATTGAAGTGTTTTAAGAGATCGCAAACCATGAAAGATGCCGGGTCCAATACTCGTTATATTATTGTAATTAAATTTAAGAGTTTGTAAGAAACTTAAACCTGCAAAGAGTCCTTGATCTAAACTAATCAATTGCATATTATCTAAACATAAATATTCAAGCATTGAGCAATCTTTTAAAAGATCTATTGGAATATTTTTAACCGGTACTTGGTCCAAATTTAATTTTTTTAATTTCTTTTTATTTTCGAACCATTTTGAATCAATTGTTTCCAGATCTAATAATGAAATGTCAAGTTCTTCTAAATTTTCAAGCTTATCGAATAATTTAGATGGTAAACTAGTGACTCCATTGTTCGAAATATCCAAAATTTTTAAGTTTTTCATTTCACCAAACGTATTTTCATCAAACTCTTCAATTCTACTCATATTGAGATATAATTCTTCAAGATTTTTCAATTGACTTATAAGTTTTAAATCAAATTTCGTATCTCCTTCACTTATATAGCTATTCATATCAAATTTTAAGACTTTCAAAGAACTTAATAAAGACAAGAATTCCAATTCAATTTTGATTTGATCTCGAATAAAACACAAAGACTCTAGACTTTGACAATCCTTGAAAACATTTCCTTCAATTTTATTCTCAATATAGATTCCTTCAAAGATTAATCTTTTCAGTTTATTCTTGTTTTGTAGCCATCTTGCTGGGAAACATTCAATATTTGAATTCCACAATTTAAACTCTTCTAAATTGTCTAACCCGTCTAGAAGACCTGGTGGATTAACTTCATCGGTAGCAATTGATAAAATAGTCAAATTTTTTAAACTACTTAAAGCATCTTCTTTTTCAAATTTATCTTCACGACCAATACCAAGATGAAGTTCTTTTAAATTTTTGAAACTTGATAACAATGCAAAATTTTTAGGTATTAAAGTTGCTAAATTAAGTTTTTTCAAATTCTCGACTCCGTTGAAAATTGGAACGTCTAATATTTGTGTTTCAGTACCTTCTTTTGTTTCCAATCCGGTTTCGTCTAGCTCAAGCGATTCGAGATTTTTTAAATTTGAAAAAACACCTGGTTCAATTTTGCCAAACATATTTTCACTTAAATTAAGACTTGTTAAATTTTTTAAGCCTTCCAAAAACTCACTTGAAATTGATTCAAATCGATTTTGATGAAAATGAAGAGACTTTAAATTTGATAGACCTTTGAATGCACCGTTTTCTATGGATTCAAAATGCGTTTCTATTTTGATTTCTTCCAAATTGGTCAAGTTTGGATAGTTTTCTTCAAGATAATTTCTGTTAAAAACAACCATTTTTTTATTCTATATTAAAATAAAAATATAAAAGTTCATTTTTCTGATAAAATATTTTATTCAAGCTCCGACGTTTCATTTTTAAGGAATAAATATTTTTTTAAATAATGTTTCAGTATTTAAAGTGAAAAAATTTCAAATTTTCGTAACATTTTTTCATTTTTGCATGTTTTGTTTTTTCAAGAATTGATTTACATAAAATTTAAAAGTACATTTTTGCTTTTAAAAAATAATTTTTTTTTTCTTAAAAAGAAATAGGTAAAATTTTATTTATAATGTTTCTTGTTTTTATATGAAAATTATTATAGAAACATATTTTGTGATGGTTTAAAAAATAAAATTCAATAGGTAAATTTTTGAAAATTGCTTAATATTTAAAAGCATTCTATTTTTGTTCTATAATACACAATCAAAAGAATCTAATTTTATTTATATTTTAAATTAAAATGGTGAAAAATTGAGAGCACATTTTTAAACATGATTTATTCAATCTATATCTATATATATATTAAAGGGACATTTCCTTAGCAGTTAGTAAAGTTAGCTAATTTTAGCTAACTCTTACTAACTTAGTTAAGTACAGCTAATTGTTTAGTAAAATAGGTAGCATCTAATTTAAGCTTTAATTAAGTAAAGTTATCTAATTTTTATAAGAGTTAGCGTAAATTAGCTAACCTTAATAAATGGTTTATAAATATCGATAAATTAAATTTATATCATACAAATATAATGCAAAATAGCTACCAAAATAATCATCCGAATAAGTTTTAGTACGGCCACACAAATAAATGTAAATGTTTAGAGTCAAGTGCCTCACCATTAGAGTAAGGTTTAAATAAGAATAAACAAAAAAAAATTAGAATAAATATTTTTAAAATTTCAGGTTTATATGAAATTTCTAATTTTTTTTAATTTTCAACTCTATTGGAAAAAGTACTGAAAAACCTAAGAGGCAAATTGTTTTCTAATAAAATATAAAAAAATGTTATAGCATGGAATCGATGAGCTACTCTCATAGTAAAGAAATTGACTTTGACCTTTTTCTTAGAGTCCTAGACAAGTGGATAAATATGTTTAAGTTTTTAAAAATTTGTAAATTCTTTTTATTAGATGATAAACCGAAATGGTAAATTGTGGTCCTCTTTTTAGTCGATTTAGGGTCCATCTGATGTTTTTGACCAAATTCATTCATATTCACCTAAAATTATCAAATAATATTTTTGACATGGAACTTATTCGATGATGGTCATGTTTTCATTAAAGCGGAACAAATTGTCAAAATTAATCATTTTGTTCAACAAAAAAAAACGTTAAAAATTTTTTGTGTAGCGAAATTAAGAAACTTTTTAGTAGAGTTTTTGGTACTACCAAAAAGGATGTGGTCGTTTTGATGGCCGTCTAGGAAAATATATTTATAAAAAGTTTTAAACATGTCTATTTCATAGATAAAGCGTTTAACAAAATTGTCTTAAATGAAAGAAAAAAAATTTTACCTCGCGGCCAATGAGACGACCACAACCTATTTTAGCGGCCCAGTGGCGACTAACACTGATTTTAAGCATCTGTCTTTAAATAAAACTAAATATTTTATCATTTTTTTAAAATATATCAGGTCTTATGTAAACTTTTATTTTTTTAAATGTCTATCTTTATTTACGATCTGGGCTATTTAGGATTTTTTGTTTCAGCATACGTCAAAATATTTTCACCGAAAATGGCCAAAATTAAAACATTAAAAGTATGATAAGCGAACATTAAACCTACTAAAATAGATTATACCTTAACAACAAACATAGACTGAATAACATATAAATTATTTTAGAATTTTAAAAATTTTTAAAGTTTTTAATTGGTTGGGGGTACTTTTTCCCCGATTTAAGAATATTTATTAAATTTTAATTAATTTTAATTGTGATTTTAAAAAAATAAAAAAAGTGGCTAAGTAAAATGGTACTTTTGGGTCGTACAAAGAGAATTTTCGGATTTGGAATATTTTACTCTGTCTGAAGCCACGTTCTATTTCCTTATATGGTAACTTTATTTTTTAAAGAAATATTCTTATGAGTTAAATCAAAAAAATAATGATGGAAAAAATTAAAAAAAATGATTTAGATCAACATTTACTTATAAAAATTTTATAATCTTTTTATGAAATTCGTACAGTAGATTTCTGAAATAAGTTGACAGTTTGCTTAAGAGGCTGCTTAAGGTCGTCTTAAGAGATTTTAAGCAGTCAAAAAGCTATGCTTAAGAGGCTCTATTTCTATTCTTGAATAGTAGAAAAATTAAAAAAGGCCGAATCAACCCCAGAATTTTTTCTAATTAGATAAAAAAAACTTCTCACAACCAGATGGCATTTTTTTAAAAATTCTATTAAATTACGGTTTTAGGCACATCTAATTGACTTAAAAAAATTTCCTCTTTTAATCTTTAAAATCACCCACGTGACTACGCAAAACTTTGCTTTCAGATCTTTTAGCAAAATTTTATTTTACCTAAATTAAATTTATCGGAATCTTAAATATCGAGATCTAATATAAAATTATTCTAGAAAGTGAGTCTTTAAAAGGCGCGCGTTGACGCGCGCCAAATATTCCTAGTATATATTAAAGGGACATTTCCTTAGCAGTTAGTAACGTTAGCTAACTTTAGCTAACTTAGTTAAGCATTTCTTAACTCTTGAATAACCTTACTTAAGTTATTTATTAATTTACCTTTTTTTTTAAAAGACCTTTAGTAAGTAGTTTATAAAGTTAGCTAACTCTTAGTAACTAATAATAAAAAATAAATTTATTAATTAGCTTTTGATTTTAAAGCAGTTTATTAAAAAAATAGTATTTTTATTATGTTTTTTTAAACTACAGCAAAATGTAATTACAGCAAAGCCGTAAACTTTTTCCGAGTCAACTTTTGAACGGTAAGTGATAAAATTTTTCTGTAAATTGCTACAATATGTAACAATTTTGCTACAAAAAATGTCTGCAAAAATGTTGCAGATTGGCGTGCATATTTTGCATTGTTACAGGATTTTTTGTAAAATTATATTTTTGAGCAAAATTGTTACAATTTGTAAGAACAATTTTATCACTTACTGTTCAAAAGTTATTTCAATTTGCATGAATTGAAATTTACTGTACAAAGCCCAAAGGCTTGGGTTTAGCTATTTTTTTTTGTAAATTTTTTTTTTCAAGCATGGTGAGTTTGTCCTAATTGTCCATCGACCTAATAAAAAATGGTATAACTATAGATGGCGACAATTATGAAGTAGAACCATGGGTATTTAGGCCTATACAGTGCATGAAATGCGGTATAATTGGACATAAGATTACAGAATGTAAAGAAAACGAATTTACATGTATAAGATGTGGTGAACGTCGGCATGAAAAATGTAACAAATCATCCAAAGATAACATCAAGTGCATACTTTGCAAAAAAAAAACACTATGGATTTAGTAAAATATGTGGAATAAGAATAAATGAAACTAAAAAATGTAATCGAATGTATGCTAGAATATTACAGAAAAATAACATCAAATGTGAAGTGATTGATAATCTTTTCAAAGATGGGGTTGAGTCCGAAAAAGAACAAGAAATAGAATGCGAACAAAATGGTGAAATAGTCAACACGATGATCGAGGCCATAGCAAAAAGAGTTGATAATCTCTCAAAGGAAGTAAAAGCACAAAAAGAAAATATTAGTACAATCGCAGATGTAGTCATAAAACACGATGATCGAATAGTCAATACTGAAAAAAAAAATAAAGAATTGGACATTAGAATTACTGGTTTCACCAATTATATCGCAGAAGAATTTAGCTCAATTAAAGAGTACTGGAAAGAGACAATTAACAATAAGGAATTCAGACCAACTAAAAGCATAGACGAGCATTATGAAAATGCTAAAAACAATGAAGAGGTTGAATCGAAAAATAAAAAACTTGTAGAAGAATTTTTAAATTTTAATTCGAGCAAGGTATTCCAAGTAAAGATAGAGGCGGATAAATTAACAAATATTATAAATCGTCTTTCAAACAATAAGTCACCTGGCTATAATAAAATTAGTAATGAAATGATAAAATACGGACTGAATAGTAAATTAATCAAAATTCTAAAACTAATTTATGAGTCGATTTTCAATTATAATGTAATGCCTAGTAGCTTTAATATTGGTGTAGTTAAATTACTAATCAAGGATAAAAAAAAAAGTTCATCTGATATTAATAACATGAGACCATTGACTATATCAGAGAATTGGGCTATTATACTGGAAAAAATAATATTCGAAGAAATAAATAAAAATTTAAATACAAGTAGTAATCAATTTGGCTTTAGGTCTTAGTCATCATGCAACCATGCAATTTTTGCAGTGAAAGAAGCAGTTCTTTATAACAGAAGAAATAAAAAAAGGTCATATGTTTGTGCTATCGATGCTAGTAAAGCGTTCGATAAAATCAATCGATTCACATTATGGGCAAAACTGATTATTGAGTTTACAATTTGGATTGTACGCACAATTATTAATTATTATAATGTGTCTAAAGTAGTAATAATAATTAAGAATGAACAAAGTAGTATTTTTAAAATAACTCGAAGTGTAAAACAAGGTGGACCATTAAGTCCAATTTTATTTTCGATTTACATAGAAGACTTAGGTAATTTAATGAATAACTTAAATATTGGTATTATAATTGGAACACGTATAATTAACAATATACTATGCGCTGATGATATAGTCTTGATGGCAAATACTTCCAAAGAATTAAATTTCCTCTTAAAATTGACTGAGAACTATGGATATGAGCACGAACTTAAGATTAACCCAGGTAAAACATGTTATATGGTAATGTTTAGCAAACAAATTAAACAATATGAATGAGGAAGAAGTTGTATTTCAAAACGAACAAGTAAAAAGAGTCATTCTAATGAAATATCTAGGAATCTGGGTGGATGAAACATTCAATAGTCGAACTCACTTCACAAACCGAATGAAATTATTTTCATTTGAATATAAAAACTTAAAACAATGTGGAATCACATCAAACATTGTCGAGACACCGGTCAAATTATGCTACTATAAAACTTACGTTAGACCTAAACTCTACTATGGCTTTGAAAACTTGTACATTAACATAACTCAAATGAAAAAATTGCAAAGATTAGAATCTATGCTAATCAAGTCTATGTTTGGGATTGTGAAAAAGACTAGAAGTACCCCTCTTTTAAGAGAAATTAATGTGGAAAAAGTTGAAGAACTATTGAAAAAGTCGAAGATCAAGTTTTTTAATAGACTTATGGAATTTTAAATTACAAGTAAATTAGCAAATGAAATAAGAAAAACATTATAATTTCTAAGCACAAAAATGGAAGTTTAATTGCTGAATTAAAGTCATTATGTAAGTCAATATGTGTCTAAAAATGACTGGTGAAGAAAGAATATACGGACTTTATACTCAATTAAAGATAAATTTTGATAAAATTTTTAAATAACAGCTATCCGGTTAACTCCTGCTTTGTATGTTTTTCTAAATTGTATATTTTATATCTCTTAATTTTTTTTATTCTCGGTGATAATTTTGAATTTTTTATATTTGTACATTTTATTTTTTATTTTTTTTATTTTTACAAATTATTGTATAAAGTGTTGGAGGTCCATGATAGACTCTCCAAATTGACTATCGCCTTAGCTGCGGCCTTTTGAAATCCATAAATAAATAAATAAATAAATAAAATTATGTTTTTTTAAACTACAGCAAAATGTAATTACAGCAAAGCCGTAAACTTTTTCCGAGTCAACTTTTGAACGGTAAGTGATAAAATTTTTCTGTAAATTGCTACAATATGTAACAATTTTGCTACAAAAAATGTCTGCAAAAATGTTGCAGATTGGCGTGCATATTTTGCATTGTTACAGGATTTTTTGTAAAATTATATTTTTGAGCAAAATTGTTACAATTTGTAAGAACAATTTTATCACTTACTGTTCAAAAGTTATTTCAATTTGCATGAATTGAAATTTACTGTACAAAGCCCAAAGGCTTGGGTTTAGCTATTTTTTTTTGTAAATTTTTTTTTTCAAGCATGGTGAGTTTGTCGCGATTGCACCCTTTCGGTCCCCGTTTTTTCTTGGTCGTTTTTTGTAAATTTATAAATCGGGGAACGGACATTTTAGAGAAAAAAAAATTTAGAGAAAGATAAATTAGAGAAAAAATATTAGAGAAAAATTTTTTAGAGAAAAGCAATTTAGAAAAAACAAAAAATTAGAGAAAGGTAAATCAGAGAAAGAAAATTGAGAGATAACTTTTTTTAAGAGAAAATTTTATATTGTTTATCTGATTAGGATTTCATAATCTACTTAATTAACGTTAAAAAAGGTTCACGTAGTTAGAAAACAAAAATTTTGGGTTTCGAACGCGTAAAATTTTTGAATTTTACCAAGAAATTTAAAATAAAATTTTTTTAGATAAAAGAATGTCAGAAAAAACAGAAACCTTACTAATTTTTCCAGTTATTTATTTGAAATAAGTCAAGCTATCAATTTAAAACATTAATTAATTTTTTTTTAAAATCAATTAATTAATTCATTAGTTATTTTTTCTCTCTAATTAATTCATTCTCTAAAATGTCAATTATCCTTATAAATAAAATCGTCAAAAATAAAAAAAAACTTTTTTTTTTATTCTTAGCTGTTTATAAGAAAATATTCGCGTATTGTTTTTATTGGTAAATACTTGATAAATTGCGTCTGAAAAGCCACTATATTTTGAATTTAGTTTATTATTTGGGGAACCTTTTAAGTTTTACAAATAAAATTTTCTTTTTAAGAATTCTTTCTTCGAATTTTTAAAATTTTCAACCCCATTATAAACTTATTAAATTGCGGAATTATTGAACAAGAAGACAAAAAAAGAGGATTCAAAAAAAAATCTTTTATCTATCTTAGGTGATTTAACAAAAAATTTATTTAAATCTTGGAAAAAAGAGTACACATCTGATAGTAATTGATATTTTATGAACCATTTTTTAAAGCACACTAAAGCAAAATTTCAGAGATGTTTTGCAAGTTTAAAAAGATTCAAAAATTTTTTTAAAGGGCTCTTCTAGAAAATTGTCTTAAAAGCTTTAGGTCTTAAAAATATTAAATTTCGAATATTAAAGTCTTTTTTTAAAATGAATTAGGTACGACAGGAAAACGACAAAATGTTTTAGTTTTTTATAAATATCATAAATTTTTAAGTACTCCTAGAAATTGAGTTTTTAAGCAAGAAATTGAGCCAAATATTCCTAATATTTAATTATTTGAAGAAAAATTTTAATTTAAATTAGAACTCGGGGATTTGGAAAAGCAGATCCAGGTTTAAGGAATAAAATATTATAAAAATCTGCTTAACTTACAGCATTTCATTAAAGATTGAATTTTCTCTCTAGGCAGGTAATGTGTATAATTTAAATAAAATAAAAAAAATAAAGAAAATTTTAATTAATTTTATTCTTAAATTTATTTTTTGAAATGTTAACTATCCTATTATTCTAAAAAAATCATATCGTTCTAGGGACTAGACAAAAGACTTGTTCACTCGTTGACCAACTCAAGCACAGAGTAGTCTAGTCTTTCCGTATATTGTGAAGTATACAGCAAAAGCATTGAAAAGTGTCATCGAAAATCTGAAAGAATGTAACATGTCTCAAAAACTTCAATTTTTAATTTGGAAGCTAAAATATTTTTTTAAATTTTTAAACTTGTATTTTGATTTTCTGGTCTTTTTTCTAGAAATCACAAAAGTCTCGAAAATTGAATGAAGAGACAAAATTAGGGGCTGTGAAAATTTCTACTCACTCATTTCGATTAAGCATTTTAAGTGCTACTTTTAAAGGAATAATTTTTTTCCGAAGTATAAATTACTACAATTTGTAACATATTTATTACATCCAAAAAAACAACAAAAAAATTTTTTTTCTTATGGAACTTTTTTTCCAGAACGGACTTTATGTTGAACTAGTTTGATTTAACAAGTATTATTTCTCATTTATGTTTTTATTGTAAAAAATATTCATTTTTATCAAGCCTGACTTGTACATCTAATTTTTTCCGAAAATTTTAGATAATTTTGGCATAATAATAAAAGAAATAAATTTCAAGCGAACAAAAAAATTAAGGTTTTTCCTAAAGTGCGAGGCGGAAAGTGACCCTAAAATGCGAAAAATCGGAACGGAATTTTGGTCACTAAAATAATGCGGACGCGGAATTTTTGAAAAAAAAACTAAAATGCGGAATAGGAATGAAATTAACCTAAGATGCCGAAAAAACTTTATGCTTTCTTTATGCTATTTTAACTTTTATACTTTATCTCAAAATCATGTGTAAAAAACAATAATTTATCGATATAAACAAACAAAATCATACAATGATCGTCTGAGATCTGGAAGGACTAAAATTTCAACCGTCCACGTCATCAAAAGAAATTAAAAAAGCAAGAAGGGATTTCTACCTATAGATAAAATCATGGAGCAAGGCGAAATGAAGACAGACAAAATTCAGTGACGAGATGATCATTGTGGTTGACAACATAAAAAAAGGAAATAAGTTGATTCCATCAATAGAAATGTTCCAAAAAGATGAACCATTCATTTTCCTAAAAAACATTGCTCTCTGTCATCGAGCCAGATTAATCATTCAGTGCGTCTAAGATCTCGATACTGACGTTATATCATGGCCAGCTAACAGTCCGGACTTGAAAACTTGGAGTTTAGATGTTAACTATAATTACGGGCGTTTCTTAATTTTTTCACAATGCTGTAATTGTCTCTGAATAAAATATATGTGAAGACCATATGTGAAAAATCTTTAAATAAGCTTTGCAACGAAAAATAAACAATCTTTAGCTAATTCACTTGTTACTCAATTAAATATTTTGGTATTTTAGGATTTTTGGTAAATTTCTTGTAGGTTATAGAGTATGTTTGAGTATTTTTAATTATGATATTAAACGATCAAATTTCTGCAAGTAATTTTTTTTTTAAGAGTCACTTGGATAACGTAATATTTAATTTAGCGCTTGAAAAGCTGAATTAATTGTTTTCTACAGAAAAATAATTGCTTAAATCCTGTGGTAAACGAATTTTTTGAAATAAATATTCTCAATTTTCAAACCACTGTTTCTTTTTTAAAAATTTCCATACAAAAAAAATCTTGAAAAAAAAATTAATTAAAATTAATTTTGAAATTTGGTTGATTAGTTTAATTTTAAACAGGAAATAATTTTGCGAAATTTATAAAATTCTACACCCGAAAAAAAATAAACGGAGTTTGCATACTGGTTTAAACGCAGTTTTTAATGCGTTTAAACGCGTAAAATTACGCGTTTTTTAACGTTTTTAAAAGTAAATAGAACGTTACAAATTTAACAGTATTAAACGCGTTTAACTATAACGCGTTTAAACTCTTAAAAGAACCTTTAAAAGAATAAACGTTGTCAAATGAAATTAAATAAATTAATTCTAATAAAATAAATCAAATTTTCCAAATATCAAGTTCAAAATTTTAGCTCCTATTATCAATGCTCCTATTTAGATTAGTTCAATACTCTATCCTCGTAAAAGTTCATACATTAAGATTTTCAAGTTTTTTAGCTTTTTATTTGATCAAAGAATTATTCAGAGATGAAGATCAAACAACCGAAAATATTTCAAATTTCAAATACAAATCAGAATTTCGAAAGATTACATGTGAAAATTAAAAAACGAACGTTTTTATTTTTTTTTTCATTTAATAAAAACCGACAACCAAACCCAAAAAATTCAAAAGTTTAAATAATAAAAAAAAATTAAAAAAAAAGAAAGTTTTGATTATCGCCGAATAAATAAAAAATAAAAGCATGAAAAAATATTTCTCATTATTTGGAAAAAAAATACAGTAATAGAGTAATTTTAAAAAATTAAAAAAAACATTCTAAGTTAGAAATTTTTATTTTTTAAAAATTAAATTATAATGAGAAAAAACTTTAAATATAGTTTGTTTAAATAGCAATTTTAGAAATTTTTAAAAAGTTGAAGGTTAAGAAACTAAAAATTATTGGTCGTAACATATTTTCGTTTTAATGAGTTTAAATGCGTTAATTTAATAATGTTATCTTCGGTTTTTTACTTTAAATTTTAGTTTACTTTTAATTTGAATGCTTTGAAACACACCAAAATACGAAACAATTTAAAAGATTATTAAATAGAATTATTTTTTTATTTCAAAATTATAAAAATTAAATTATTAAATTTAACCGCGTTTTTACGCATTTTAATATACAAGTTTAACAGCGTTTTAAGAAAAATATTAATGATTGTTTTAAACGCGTACAAACAAAACGTTTTTTTTAATTGAAACGCGTTTCGATTTTAAACGCGTTTAAACAAAAAAAATAATCCGTTTATTTTTTCTCGGGCAGGCTTTCATAAAATATTAAACAGTCTATAGAAAAATAAAATATTTTTTTGTCAAAAATGTCTGTAAACATAAGGAACATATGGCAAGTTTTTTTTTTAATGAAACATTTTTTTTTCAAAGTTTGAATTAGATTAGCCAAAGAACCTTCATTAAATAAGATTTAAAAAATTAAACCCAAATACATTAACAAGAGGTTAATATATAGTTAAGAACTAAATTTTAATTTGATAAACCCATTGACCAGTTTAGTCCCTTGAAATTGGAGAAATCTCTGTTAAGTTTAATTTGATATTTTTCCAAATATTTTTGTCTAAAATTTTTAATAAAAATAGATTGAAACTTTTTGAAAAGCACAACTTAAGTATCTTTATAAGCAATCAAAATTAACTCTTTTTTTGAAAAAAAAATTTACTATTTTGAATTTGGGCAGTAAAACGACCATTTTGTTTTTATAAAATTCGATTTTAGCTTGAAGAATTAGATGCACTAAAAATCATTATATAAGGCTAATATATTTTTGTAATTTCTAATGTAATTTTTTTTGGGCTATTTTGATTTAAACTTAAAAAGAAAAAAGCTTTATTAAAAAAAAAAGTTGCCATATCTCTTGAATGGCGTTTTGAAATCAATCAACGACTTTTATTCTATTCAAGCTATACACTATTACCATTCGGTATAATTCTCAATAAAATCCTTATTTTTTTTCATCTAAGAAAAAACTATATTAATTCAAATATACGCTGTTTTTACATATTTATATCTTTGAACAGTATTTTTGCTTTAACAATGACTCTGGTCCGTTTTATTGGACAAATTGAAATATATACCTTTGAAGAAAATACTGAGATTGGATGTAAACTTGTTCAGTTTTTTACTCGTATTGCCTATTCAGCGAGTTCATGGCTAAATTTTTTACTTACTATTGATAGGCTTGTTTTTATCATATTTCAAAATAAATACAAAATATTATCTGGTAAATATTTTGTTCTAAAATTAATTGTTTGTTTATATCTACTTTTGAGTGTTGTAAATATTCCTAACTTATTATATACGAGTTTAACTCGTGTCAAAAATGACACTGGACAATTAGAATTTATAAACGTTTGTGTAGGTTCAATAGAACTTAATGTTGTTCGTGAATTAATGTCTCAAATAATTGGTTTATATGTCCCATTTTTTATGATGATTGCAACAAATTTTTATCTCATTCATAAAGTATTACAATCAAAGAAAAAATTTAAAAATACAAAAGAAACAAATTTTGCATTTAGTTTAATAATTTCAAATATAATATTTTTGATATCTCTGGTTCCTTTTTCAATTTATTTATTTCTACGATTAGCTTCTATAATCGATATTGATTGGAATAAAAGATTTGTTTCATACGAAGGCTTTATGGCATTATATGAGACATGTGCTCGTATTATTTTTTGTTATAATTTATCTATTGGTCTATTGGTACAAATTTTTCTAAATAGAGTTCTAAGAAAAGAATTTTTAATTCTGATTTCGCAATTGTTTAATTTATTTGGCGTCAAACTCAAATTCAAAACGTCGATTGAATCATCAAGTTCAAAAAATTAATGTCAACAATTAAATTTTTCTTAAAAATTTTTAAATTTTGTTTAGCTAAATTTGATTTTTTTGTCGATTCAAAAATTTAATATTTTCAAATAAAATTAGTTAATTTTTAGTTTTCAATTAAATTTGGCTAAAAATTATAGCATGATTTACACAAAGCTTTACTTCAAAGTCAAATGTTTACTTGACACTAGTTTAAAAAATATGAACTTGAAATCGACTATTAAAATTTAAAAGTATATTTTATGAACAAAAAAATAATTATTTTCCAAAAGCAGAAAAAAAGTGATCACAAAATTTATTTTAATTAATGGTAAATTCCGTTAACACTCAGACCAGTTTTTTTTTTTTTTTTCTTAACGTCGTTGCTCTCTGTGCAGATGATGTTTTAAAGTACCAGGTTCGATTCTTGCTGTGTTTATTTTTTTTTATTTAATTTATATTAAAACTTTTTGTTTTTAAATGTTAATTTTGTAATTTTTTAATATTAAAATCATCACATTTTCGCATAATTTTTTATAAGTTTTTAATTACTAATCATTAATGTTTTTAATTCTTAAACCACATTTGCATTCTCAATTCTGTTTAACATAATTCCAATGAACATTTTTAGCCCATGAGAATTTGGTTTCTTAATAAGTTCTAACATGAGACTCTGACATAGCCACATCCAGCCGAATGCCTGCATTGATCAAGCACTTTTGATTTCATATCACTTTATTTTCTCAATTCACTATTGACCAGATATATTACTTGCCAAAACGTTTGGTGAACTGAAGTTTTTGATCAATTCGCTCAATTCAAAACATGAAGACAAAATTATTTCAATTTAAAACTATAGAGTACATGAATTTAAAAAAAAAATTGTTATTAACTGCAAAAAAATTAAAAATTTTTCAAGAGTTGAAATAGTTAAATAAATGAGATAAAATTTAAAAGCTTACAACAAATTTTGCTTTTTTTTTCCTATTTTAAAAATTGAATCCTAAACTAAAATTTTTAAAAACAAGTTTAATAGAAAGTCTAATTTTACTTTAACAGGCACTCAAAAAAACTTAACAACAAAATCATAAAAAAAAATTATTATAAAAAAATTCATATTCAAAATTTATAAAACAATTTTTGGTCATATCATAAAATTGTCATAAAAACATAAAAGGTAAATGAAGAAAGAAAGAAAGAAAAAAAGCGTGAATAAATTATTATTAAAAATTACCTTTAATTTTATTATTTAAATTAAAATATTTTGACTCTTTTTATTTTTTTTCTAATTTTTCTTTTACTTTTTTTCTATTTTTAAATAATTATTCTTTTAATAATTTAATTCAAGTTTTTATTTTCGAAGTCATTAAGAACAAGCAAGTTTTTTTGATTTTTTAAAGGAAATGGTGGTAAAACAAAGAGGGATTGACTTTAATCTTAATTAATCATGGCCCATCAAATAGGCAAAAATCTTATCAGCAGTTGCATGATAAGAAGAATTTTACTAGAACTAATAAATAACTTTTTGTGTTTTATCATTAATAAAACTAAAAGGCTATTGATACAAGTTTTTGTTGTTGTTTTTATTTTGATAATAAATGAAATTAGCTGAATTTAGGCTCTGATAATATACAAACTCAATTTTTTTTAATGAATATCTCCTTTTTCTTTTAATCTAAAATAAGTTTTATTAAATTAGCAAAAAAATTTAGCACGTATATTTTGTAAAGAAATTTTCAGTATTCTTTTAGATTTTATTACTCTAAGATAGAACTTTAAATTAATACGCATTTTAAGCTTAAATGTAAGACTAAAAGGAGTATTGACAAGATGGCAGTATTCTTTTAAACAGTATAAATATTTAAATGTTAATTTGATTTTATATTATAACATGGAGTCGTTTGTTAAAAAATTTTTTTTATTGTATCAGGGTTTGAAGTTAAAAATTGAGCAGAACAAAAATAAAAACCAAACTTTAATGTACAGTATATTTTAATTCATCATTTCATTTCATAAAACATTTCGTTGAATAAAAATGACAATGAATTGGGAATAAATTTATTAAGAATAATTTTGTTTTATAACTTTAACTTTGAAGAATAAGAATAAAAATACTAAAATTTTAAATTAGTATCTAGGAAATTAATTTGTTATCAATTAATTTATCAAATAATATTTCAACACTTTCGAACAGGAAGTGATAAACTTATTCTGTGAATTTCTACAAAGTGGGTTCTGTAGAGTAAATTTCGATTCATACAAATTCAAATATCTTTTGAACGGAAACTTATTCTGTAAATTGTTACAAAGTGTAACAATTTTGCTACACCCAAAAAATTAGTCTGCAAAAACTATCCCATGTCAAAATCTCGGAAAATACTCTTGTGAGAACTCTTCGAGAATTTCAAAAATAATTTTAAGAGATTTTTAAGAGATTTAGCTGGAGAATATCCTGAAATTTGTACAATACAAAACTCCAAGAGAGCTCCAGAACATTTCTCCTACATTTTGTAATAAGGAGATTTACAAGAGAATTCAAGGAGATATTATGGGTGTTACTAAAACACGGACCACCATTTTTTTGAAAAACACGGACCGGTCCTAGCAAGGCTTTAAACACTTCTGTCAAATTCCGACCACCAAAACACAAAATTTTACGAGCTTTCACGCAAGACTATTATCTAAGCGGTCAGATGCTTCTTTCGTCCTGCATCCTCATCCAAAAAGTTGAAAAAAAATATGAATTTACGGACCCATACCTAACCCTTCGAAAAATACCCGGACTCATTCCGACCACCGAGGAAGCATCCGACTGCTGAGATTATTATCTAGCGTGAAAGCTCGTAAAATTCTGATCAAGAAATTTGGTGGTCGGAGTTTAAAAAACAAATTTAATAGTTGAACAGGTTTATTCCTTTTTATTTTTAAATTTTTTTTTCACTTTTTTTTGTACGCTTGTGAAAATCGAAATAATTGTCCGACAGATAAGTTCATGGTCTTGCGTAAAAGCTGAGACAATTTTCTACAAATAAATCGGTGGTCGAAATGAGTCCGGACATTTTTTGAGTGGATAGGTATGGGTCCGTAAACCTTATTTTTTTAAAATTTTTTGGATGAGGATGGAGGACGAAGGAAGCATCCGACTGCTTAGATAATAGTCTTGCGTGAAAGCTCGTAAAATTTTGTGCTAGAAAAATGGTGGTCGGAATTCGGCGGAGACGTTTTTTAGGTGAATAATCCGACTTTTCTATTTTTTAAAATTTTTTTCTTCACTTTTTTTCTGATGCTTGTGCACAATGAAATAATTATCCTAGAGCTTAGTTCATGATCTTGCGTAAAAGCTGAGACAATTTTCTACAAGAAAATCGGTGGTCGGAATGAGTCCGGGTATTTTTCGAAGGGTTAGGTATGGGTCCGTAAATTCATATTTTTTTTCAACTTTTTGGATGAGGATGCAGGACGAAAGAAGCATCCGACCGCTTAGATAATAGTCTTGCGTTTTTACTTAAAACAATTCTTTCTTAATATTTGTATTTTTTTTAATAATTATAATGTTTCAAAATAATAATTACTCATATTTATACTAAAATAATTTATTAAAGTTGAAGGTCATTTCAAAAAAAAAATTTTAAACTAGATATCGTTAAATTATTTCATTAGACATGCAAATTTTGCAAAGATATATCCCATGTCTAATTCTCGGTGGAGAATTCAAGGAGTATGTTCGAGATAAAATTCTCCTAGATTCTCCACCGAGAATTAGACATGGGATGTATCTTTGCAAAATTTGCACACGATTGAAAAAGGTTCTACAGTCGAATCGTCTTAATCCGAACTTTTCGGGAGTAAAAAAATTGAGTTCGGATTAATTTTTCCGGATTAAAAAATTTAAAGCAACCAAAATTTTTCAAAAAAATCTTTATTTAAATATTATTAAATATGGTTTATTCTTTTGTGTTCTATAACAATTTCACCTACAACTTTGAAATTTCATTAGAAAAGAGCGATGTTTCAAAATATTTTTTTGAAAAAAATATTTGAGTGTTTTTTTTGCAATGAAGATGTAAAAAAACTAAATATGCTTGATCTAAGTAACGTATTTAGTTATAGTAAATTTTCCAAATAATTTAATTTTTTAAAAAATAATTTAATTTTTTTTTAAATATTTGATAAATCACTATAACTAAATACGCTCCTTAGTTTAGATAAGTAAAATTTTAAAGACTTGTCTAATTTCCTGTTTAACATCTCAATAAAAATTTAGAATGAGATAAACCCCCTTTAAAAAAATTTAAAAAAATTAAAAGATCCTTTGAATTTAAAAGTTGCTGCAGTAGACCTTCAGATTATTCTTAATATTTGGAAAATTACTATGACTAAATACGCTACTTAGTTGAGATGAGTAAATTTTTTCTGCTATATAGATTAAAATATTTTGTTTTGATTAACCTTCATTGAAAAAAAACATTCAAATTTTTTTGTTTGTTAAAAAATATTTGAAATATTTTTAAACATCGCTCTTTTCAAATAAAATTGCAAAGTTGTAGGTAAAATTGTTATAGAACACAAAAGAATAAACCATATCAATTATAAATTAATAAGCCGAAAAAATTCCACTTTTATAGATTATTATTGATTCATTTAAGTTTATCGTTTACCCTTTAAAATGAATCAATGTATTTTTTTCTGTTAATACATAATTCATTATGTAAATTTTATTTTTTAAGCCTTTACCTTTTATTTTTATAAGGACAAGGAAAAAAATTCAATTGAAGGGCAAGAGTTCGTTTTAAAAAATTGAAAATACACAGTTTTTGCTTCACAAGTAGTTGAAAATTATAGTTCGGATGTTAAAATAAAGCGAACTTTATTGTTCGGAGAAAAAAAAGAGATTTACATTGATTTATATTAATTTGGGGGTATGTCTTATTCAAATTTGGTTCAGATAGTGAAAAGTTCGAATAAAAAAGGTTCCGATTAAAGCGACTCGACTGTATTAGCAGTCTGCAACATTTTTGCAGCAAAATTGTTACACTTTGTAGCAATTTACAGTATAATTTTATCAATTTGCATTCAAAAGTTTTAGCAATTTGAATGAATTGAAAAGACGAATTGAAATTTACTGTAAAGAGTCTACAAAGCCTATTGTTGCACCCGAAAACATAAGTCTGCAAATTTTGCAAAAACTATGTACAGTACATTTCTGAAATAAGTTGACAGTCTGCTTAAGAGGCTGCTTAAGACCGTCTTAAGAGATTTTAAGCAGTCAAAAAGCTATGCTTAAGAGGCTCTTAAGACGATGCTTTT
>NTPY01000824.1:942647-955716 GCA_002922825.1 Brachionus calyciflorus
ATATTTTTCCGAAATTTTTTACTAAGCAGAGTTAAACGGTTATAAATATTTTATAAAATTTAAAAACATTTCACAATTTTTTTAAATGGCTTATTTAATGGCTTTATATGACGTTTGTTTAAGTTTTGATAACCGGATGGATTAGGGCGAAATCAAGTTTTGTTTCAATTTCAATTTTCTATTCAAATTTCAATTCATTTAATTGCGTATTTAAATTTTTGAAGAATGTTTTGCAATTGTTTTAAAATTAAAATACGCAATAAAATGAATTTCAAATATGAAAAGAAATTTGAAATTGAAACCAAACTTGATTTCGCCTGGTCTAATTAACCTCTTAATAATGTATTTGGTTTTAATTTTTTAAATTTTATTTAATAAGGGTTCTTTGGCTTATCTAATTCAAACTTTTAAGAAAAAAAATGTTTCATTAAAAAAAAACTTGCCAATCTTAAAAATTAAATTTAGTTTCCATTTTATTTAAATTCTACTTGTAAAATAAACCTTAACGAAGAAGAAGCAGCAAAAATTTATAGAGCATATTCCGAAGATTATTGTGGTTCAAAAGCAACAGTATTTTCTGAAAATGGTGTTAAAAGTTTTGAAAAAAGACGTGTAAATAGAGAGGGTTAGATTTTACAGATAAATTAATTCGACTGGGAAGCAACTTCTGTACTGTGTGGGATAAGCGTAATAAATTAAATCTTTCTAATGTTAGAAAAATTATGTTTCTAAACCAAAATCTCCAATGATTAATTTTAATCATTCAATTCATATAAATTTTGAATAAATTTCAAATTTTTTTTTATAAATGAATTTTAATCGAAAACTTTACCTTTATTATTTAATTATCAATCGGAAGAAAAATTTAATTCAAATCAGGGATGTGCATTAAGTATTAAATACTTAAGTATTTAAAAAAATATTGAAATTTAAGTAAATACTTAAGTTTAAAATTAGTAAAAAGAAGAAATTTCTTTAAGTACTTAAGTAAAGTCTTAATTATTTAAATTTTTAAGGTTACTTAAACTTTATTTATATTCAAAATTCTATTAGAAAAAATATAAAACAAAATTAACATAAATTTTATTTATTATATGACAAGTCGTATAAAAATTGAATTTAAATGCAATACAGTTTTTTGAAAAAGACCGCATTAAATAAAATAAAAGAAAGAGTCTATATTTTACTATTCTAGGAAAAATCCAACTTTAAGAAAAAGCTTTTTTTTTTAATTTTGTTTTTTTGTTTCTTAATTTGCTGGTGCGAATTTTTTTTATGTTGCTGTTTCAACACGAAAAAAAAATAATCGGTCTCGATGTAAATAAAAAATAAAGCCAAAACTTCTTTACCTAGGCAATCTTCAAATTCTTAGGGAAATGTTTTGTGAACTTAATAGTTCTTTGAAATCGAATATGATATTTAAATTGTCGCTGCTTTTTTGAACCCTTCTTTTATATCCTTTTTGGAGACCCAAAAGATTAGCTATTTTTGGAGAGAATTTTAGACACTTTTTGTTTACGAAGACACTTTTGATTTTAGTGTTTTCTCGAGGACGATTGATCAGTCATAGTTTGACGAAATTTCCAAAAGAATATTCAACACACTTGCGACTTCTTCTTATATGGAAAGAACTTTTACCATATATTGTAACATACTAAAACCTAATCGTACTTGATAAAAATTTCTTTTCTTTAATTATTTTATGATGTAGTTTTTTCTAATGATTTTTAGATAATTAAACATATCTATTAATAAAAATTTAAATTTTTTCTAATTAGCCCTTTTTTGTATAAAATTTTTATTAAAATTCTTGTAGCTAACTTGGAGTTTTAAAAAAACGTAAAAAGTTAAGTATTACTTAAGTACTGTGTGTAAAACTTAAATATTTACTTATAAAAATTTCAAAATAAGAATATTAATTAAGTATTTATTTAAAAAAATTACAGTTTTACTTAAGTTTCATCTTTTTGATTTAAGTACTTAAGGCACAAGCCTGATTCAAATAATGTATTTGATTTATTTCAAAATTCAAATTTAAATTTTTTTAAAAATTTTTATCTAAATTTATAAATAAATCGTGAATAATATTTAAATTTGTGTTTTATTTTTAAATAATATTCAAATTGTTTTATCAATATTATCCGACTAAGTAAAAATTGAAAAAAATAATTCTATCGCATATGTAATGTGTTAAATAATTAAATTATAAAAATTGAAAAAATACTTAAAAAATTATAATTTATGTAGTGCTCTGTGTCCCTATTATTATTATTATTATCATCAACGCATTTAGGGCCTCAAATACTAGTTTGTCGAATTGTTTGCGTCTTCCGTTCTACTTCTCGTTTCCGTCTTGACTAGTTAATAACCCTCGCAACGATTTCACTTATTACACATATTTATCTGATTAATATGCGGTAGAACTACCCATTTTATGATCTTTTTTCATTTTAGATTTTAAAGAAAATACATGCATTAAAAATTTAGTGTTAAGTAAGTCTGACTTTAAGTAAATACGAATTTTTGAGGCTTATATTGACATTAGTTTTGATCAGAGTTGTGTTCAAGTTTCAAGTCTCGAGTCACAAGTCTTGAACTTGAAATTTTGAATTTTTCATTTCAAGTCAAAGACTTGAACTTGATTTAATTTTTTTTTTAATTCAAGTCAAAGTCTGTGACTTGAAATTTTTTTCATTTCCAAATGGAAATTTGACTTAAAAAATAACATTTTATTTACTTAAAAAAGATAAAAAAATGTAATTATTCCAAAATAAATACTCTATTTCTGTTTTTTTTGTTAAAATTAAAACTATAATATTTTTCTAATTAAAATAATTATTTCAAAATTTAAGTTTTTGATTCATAAATGTATATTTTTTTAATTTTTCTCATAAGAAATCGTTTATTTTTATCAAAAAATTAAACTTTATTATGTTTTTTTAAGGGACTTGAAAAATTAAAATCAAAAAAGTTCAAGTCTGGCTTCGACTTGAAAAAAAAAAATTAAAAAAGTTTAAGTCTAACTTGGACTTGAAGAAGACTTGTTAAGACTTTTTTTCAAAGACTTGTAAACAACTCTGGTTTTGATCTATTTTTGCTTATTTTTGAACTGATAACAAGTACCAGCTGTATTTTGATATGTTATACAACTTTTAATGCTGAAAAAAAATATTCATAAAAATGAATCGTTTGTGTTTTTTTAAGGTGAAGTGTAAGCTAGGGTAATAGGATTTTATTTAGCCGCTGAATGTGAAATAAATAAAGTTTTTTTTTAAGACTCATGCAATCATAATTTTCTACGGTTAGAATTTTAGACATTTTTTTTTAATTTAACAATTAAAGCGCTAAATAATTGGAAAGTTAAATTTGAGTAATCATTTTTGTCAAATGCGAAAACTTTTTGTACTTTTATATGAAAACTTAATCAAAAATGAACATCAAATGATTCAGCTAAATTCTTGCCAAATAAAAATTGCGATAAAAGCTAAAATAGATCTGTTTTAATTGAGACTTGCAATCAAAAATAACGGAAATATTGTCCCTGCTTAATTAGCTTAAAATTTTTAATCTTCGAAATAAATCTCATAAAGCCTACTTCCTCATTTTTTCACTGAAAAAAAATTGTTCAAAGCTTATTAAAATTTTGGCAACTGTTCCATTTTTAACAAAAAAAATTTTTTTATTCTTAATTAGAAAGCAATTAAAAAAATCATAAAAAAGACACGCGTAAATCATTTGAAAAATCTATTTTTACACCGAATTAGCTGTAATGAAGAAAATAAAAGCTCAAAATAATCTTTTCAGTCATTACGTTCTTTTTCTATTTTAATTATTTTTAATCATCGTTGAGAAAATGAATACAACGATTCAAAATCAATCTTTTGTGAGACGAAACCAATCAAATCAGACTTTATTATTATCAGCCTTGTATTCAATAATCCCATTCGGAATACTTTTTAATCTAACTCAGATTACTGTATATTTACGTAAAAAATTCACTAAATCAACAATGAGTATTTACTACATTGCAATATCAACCAATAACATTCTTGTTTTAACTACTGTGTGTCTGCGTTTTATAGCTGCAATAAAAATCTACGATTATGAAGAAAATACTTATATTGGATGTAAACTTGCCTCATTTTGTATCCGTGTTGTCTTTAATGCTTGTACTTGGCTTAATTTTTTGCTTACTCTGGATCGACTAGTTTTCATTCTTTACCCTAATCGATTTAAATTTTTTCAATCGAAAATAAATGTCATTAAATTAATAATACTCATGTATACTCTTTTATTTTGCTTGAATTCTCCATCTTTTTTTTCGATTTTTCAATAGTTCAAATTAATTCTTCAAATTCAACTGAACAACTGACTATTACAAGAGGTTCAATTGCACAGTTATTCGGTATTTTTATTCCTTTCTGTTTAATATTCATAGCAAATGCTATTTTGATAAAAAAAGTAATGAACTCCAAAAAAAAGTTCTCTTCACTAAAAGAAACTAATTTTGCGTTTACATTAGTGATTTCAAATATAATATTTCTTACAACTTTTTTGCCTTTTTCAGGATTTTTAATGGCTACAATGTTCATTATAGTTAACCCAAGTATAACTACGAATCCAGAAATAATGTCTTATTTTGGCTTATTTGAAACAAGTGCTCTGATTATAGCATGTTATTTCAACAAATTATTTCGTAAAGAATTTCTAGCAATGCTCAATGGATTGTATAGAATATTAAATAAAAATCATCATGTCTCATCAAATTCATCAACAGTTCATAATTAACTTTTTTAAATTTACTAAAAACTTATCTAGATTAAAAAATTCGGTTTATTTCATATTATAATTTTTAATAGGATTTAAAATAATTTTATTGGAAATAAATCTACCTTAAGAATAAAACCTTTCAAATCTTTATAATTAAAAATTTGAAACATCTAAATAGTTGGCTTAGAAACTCAATGGGACAAGAAAGAATTAATCAAGAACAAAGGACTTTAGTTTATAACTACATCGTTTTAGCCCCCTACTTTAGCAAACGAATTTGCACAATATCTCAAATATATTTATTTCCTTTTAATTCAAGTGTTTTTGGCAAAGAATCAATCTTTATTTCTTCGTTATACTTGGTTTCTATAAATAGCCATAGTGACAATTCTACTAAAGTTAGAGTTTTTTAAATTGGTTCTAAGCATAAATTACATAGTTCATTTCTTTTTAGGCTAAAAACTATTTTATCATCTTGTTTTTCTAAGTAAAAGTGACTAATTGGTAGAATAAACTGGTATTTGCATAATTCATTTGAACATACAGCACTTGCTTTGAAATAAAGGCGTGAGCATTACCGTTCCAATAAGTGTCAGTTACATTTGTGATATTTCTTAGTAATTTCTGTTTAAATAATCTAATTAATAAGAGGCTTACTTTTTATGAAGAAAATGAGCTTTCTTTTTTGCTTTAAAAATGTGCAAAAAATATATCATAAATATGGTAAATTTTCATTTAAAAATATCAAATTTTGCTCACGGTAACGCTCACGCCTTTTTTCCGAAGCAAGTGCTGTATCTTTTTAACTTCGAATTTTTGTAAATGAAAAAGATAAAAAAAAAAATTATATTTCCGAAAGTAGATATGACTAATTTATTTCTTCTACCTATTTCCACATTATATTTTTTTGGTATTTCTGCGACTTTGTCAAAATTTAATAAGCAAATATCTGTTATATCCAGAATTTACGGGCAATATTCCAGTCATTTCTTTCAATATTGAGCTAATCAATATAATTGATAAGCTCATTTAACTTGTCCTTTATATTTGATGACGAATTGTTTAAACAAGGTAATATTTTAGACGACAGCTTGCTAGAATACCAAAGTCCTAATATAAAAAAGTCGATTGTGCAAGTATTAGTGAGTCTAATATTTATTTTTTTGTTACAAAAATAGGCACCCCAACAAGGGTCATGTGAAAAAAGCAAACGACAAATAGTAAATAATACTTGCTATGTAAGAACAGCAGACCACAGTTCTCATCCCAGATTTACAGGTACAATACCAACCTTCAATTGAATCTACTTCGTTTTTTTTCGGAATATACTTTACGTAAACCTTGTATTTTACTGTCTTACAATGTCGTGATTGAATATTAGCATTTAATATTTTCGAAGTAAAAATTAATTCATTTAATTTATTTACCCTTATTTCGTATTTTCATTGTTTAAATGTTCCGCGAGATAGCTTTTGCCTTGTGTCAATTTATAGCTGCCAAAGGTAATATGATTTTTAATCATTAGTTCATCAATTTTGAGAAAATCATCTATATCGCAGACCTCAAGTCTGTCGAATAAACTTTTTTGTGGAGACTTAGTTCTTTAACCAGCAATTCAAGTTCGTTAATTGTATTGAGCTTAGGGTTGTTAAAAAAGTAAAAATCCTTATTTTAAAGTTTCAAACTTTTTTTTTAAAGTCAAATATCTTTTTTCATTAAAAAAATTTTGAAAAAAAAAATTTTTTTCCAAACATAGTTCAATTTGAATGAAATTTTTTCATGAAATTTCATTTCAAATAGCTTTCATTTTAAAAAAATTACATTTAAAAAAATTTTTATGAAAAAATTTTTAACTCTTTTAAAGTCTTCTAAATTTAATTCGCATAAAAAATTTTAAAACTTTAGAAATGAATTAAAAAAGAATTTCCCCTTTACTGCATACCCTTGCAAATAATCCCCTACCGATGAACCCAAATTAGGTATAAGCCCAACCGCTACGTACCATCAATGCTTTTATATTACTTCTCTAATTTATCAATTTATTAATAAGGAATGAAGTTAAAAAACATTTAGTTGATGAAAAATTCACGTGATGTTGTGACTTTCCGCTACAAACTGTATAAAAATTGTTGAAAGTCAAAAAGACTAAAGTATTATATGAGATGATTATATAAGAATATAAAGATTATATAAGATCTTATGAGTTCATAAATTATCTTTTTAAAATCTTCTTTCATTATTTAAATTAAACTTGGATATTTAAAAAAGCTCCTTAAATTATAATTTTAATTTTTAATTTTTTTAAAATAATTAAATATATTTTTAAACTTACTTTTAATTAAATTTTTTTTGATTTTAATTTTCAATCCTTGGTTTAATTCTTATATTTTTTGCAAGGGGAAACGTTAAGTCATCATATTTTAATTCTTAAAACCGTAAACCATCGCATAAAGTATCTAAAAATCATTCAAAATTCAATGAAAATAAATTCTAAAATTGGTACAAAATCTTTTTAATAAATCTATTAAAGATACTGAGATATTTTTTGAGATCAAGTTTTGTTCATTTAATTTTTTCTATTTTTTTTTTAAATATTTTCCATCTATTGTACATATTACAAAAGGTTTGACAAGGTGCCTTTTTTTGGACACTATAAGTTAAACGTTGAAATGTATTATTAGAACTTCGTTGACAATAACAATAACTTACATCAAAAACTAAAATTAACTCTGGATTATTAGTATTTTCGCAAAATATCTAACTTGAAATGTAAATGTTATGTTTCAGCCATTCATTCCTAGGTTTTTTATTTGGTCAAATGTTGAATGGTACAAAATCCTTCATAAGAGACTCTCGAACTTGCTGGCATATCTTACTAACCTCTACCTGGCATAAATCGAAATGAATTCCGATTGTTCTTTTATCAAGACCAGTTTTTAGCCAAAACAAATAAACAACTAAAGCTTGCACTTCGTTCGAAAAATTGAATTTCTCATCGATTTTAATGAATCGTGTATTAAAATAAATTCTTCTTTTTCAAAACCCGAGTTTTTTAAAACAAAGTTCATTAGAAATCAATAATCGATTTTCAAATTGCGATATTAATCTTCTTTTTGCTATCAGTCTAAAAGTTTTCAGTAACGATTCTATATATACTTTATTCATCTTTGTTTCAATTTTGCAAAACGATATCATTTCAAGAGAATCATTTGTGAGAAGAAAACGATATCATTTCAAGAGAATCATTCATCTAAATGTGATAAACAGCATCTCGAATCCGATGGAATTAAAATATTTTTTAGGATATAAGCATCGACTATTGCTTCATATGAGATCACTCTTAATTTGATGTTTGAAAATTTTTCGTTACTCTTTTTACAAACGATAACTATGCGAAGCAGTTGTACGTGGAATCAGTTGTATCTATAATCACGTTTTTTTTGCTGTCGTTCGATTGAATATATGGAGGTATCAATTTTTCGTTTATATAAATATCAATTTTATTATCATTAGCAGTTGATTCACTTTCTAAACTTATTACGTGATCGATTTCTTGGCAAGAAATATTATTATCATTAATAATTGTTGGTATATTTTGAATTTTAGAAAGTCGATAAGCTATACTTTTACATTTACTACAAACCAAATCACCAACTTTTACAGTTTGATTATCATTTACTACATTATTAAGTTTTAAGATAAGATCAGAGTTCGATATCTCATTAATTGTCCTTTTATTGGTACTGTAGAATCTTGTTTTACAATCAGAACAGAATTTGTCCTTTAGATAAAGTTTAGACATATTTAAATTATGATTTTTCGAAATACAAAATTTTAAAATAATCTTTTCAAACAAGCTAACATTACTTTTTAAACTAAAGCTTAACATGTGAAAAGAAACTAATGAATAAATGCAACTTATTTGGGATAAAAAAAAATAAAGAAACTGATTGATTTAGTTAGAAAATAAATTAAAGTATGTTTCTGTCAAAAAGGAAGTTAATTTATTTTTTTTTAAATAAAAAAAATCAGGGGCGTAATTTCAATGGTTAAAGCCTAAGGTCCTTTTAGAATTATTTGTTTAAAAAAAATAGAAGACTAAAACTTTTTTGAATATGTTTTAAAAATTGTAAATTATTTTGTAACTTTTAAAAGCAATAAATTTTGGGGCTGTGAATTTCATGTCAATTCGCTCATTTCAATTCGCTATTTTTTCTTTAACTTTTTTTCCAAACATTAAAAATTAGTTCTGCAAAATGTTACAATACGTAGCAAATTTGCTACATAAATTTTCTTACTGTGCTAAATCTCTGCAAAATATGTGCAAATACATATACTGAGTTTTTAATATTTTTTTTCTGCATTTTGGGTGCACACATTTTGCAGATTAATAATGGGTATGTAGCAAATTTGCTACATCTTGTAACATTTTGCAGAACTATTTTTTAATGTTTCGAAAAAAAGTTATAGAAAAAATAGCGAATTGAAATGAGCGAATTGACATGAACCTCACAGCCCCTAAATTTTAAAAAATTCAATAAAAAAAATTTTGTTATTAATTTTGCTGCGAAATTTATTATTTTTAATATTTTCTTGAAAATTGTTACCAATCTTAAGAATCAGTAAGTAAATTTAAAGAATCTAAGAGTGAATTAAAATTATTATTGACGCTATTGATTCCGTTCGAAATTAATTGTGAACCGCAATTGGACATCACTGAAACCACCTTAAAGAAAAAAATTTAATATAGAATATTGCTACAGTGTCTGTACAAAAAATTTGTATAAAACGTACTTGTTTGATTGCGTTTATACTCAAGAAGTCTTTAAAATCATATACATTCCATAATCCAATAAAATTTTGCATCTGTAATAATTCACACATGCTCTTTGCACCATGTCCAGGATTTAAATAACAATCAACATGTGTATCAAAAGCAAATGATTCCAATTCATTACAATTTGATATACCACTGTTTAGTAATTTTTTCATGAGACACATTCTAACTCCATCCACCCATTTTTGACCCTCAACAACAAAAATTTTATTTTTCATAAAATATAAAAAAAAAATAAATAAATACTTCTTTATTAAAGCTATCAATATTTTCACCAAATTTTTTGCAATACTTAAAACCATATCTTGATAAATAACCATTCGTACCACATTTTTTTTCATTTTCTAATTCTTGATAAAATTCACAATCACCAACGGAAGCAAGATAATCTAAATCTTTAATAGAATTTGATTGAGTGCATTTTAATTGATCTTTTTCTGCGTTTATATTTCGCGTGCAAGAATCTGCTAGATTTTCTACAGGTGAGCATTGTTGAGCGTTTACTGGTGATTGGCAGGAGTTACCATTCGGACAATATTTGCAGCCAGTAGATGCTAATGTATCGGTATAATATCCATTTCCGCATGATTTACACTCAGAAATTCCTCCACTACTATACGAATATGTACCTTAAAAAAGCGATTTTAAAAATAATTTTATATTTTAATTCCTATACTGTTCAATTAAAAAAAAATTAAGAAATACAGTCCACCATAAATTTTATGTGATGTAACTATTAAAGTTGAATGTACACTGTATTTATTTTCGCAATAATCCCTTTGGAATATACCATAATTTAAATAAAACCCCAATTTTTTCGTCTACTTAATTAATCTAAATATTATAAATATGTTTCAGTTATAATCCCAAAAAAAATATTTAAAAAAAAGATAGTTGAAGACATCTTATAATTGTGAACTTGGGAGGAGATCTGGTCATCTAAAATGAAATTGAAGGAGATAAAGATGAACCCTAAGCTTATAATTATAAGCGTAGACTTTGAAGCTTTTCAAAAAGTTCTAGGTTATTTAGAGTAATTCTGTACTATAAGAACTAAAGACCTACGATTTATTAAAGTTATTTTTTAAAAGTTTGAAGTTGATGAACTACAAAAACTCAAACAAACAACTATTTTCTAACATTCTATTTCATCAATAATAAAATAATCCACATGGGAATTTTTTAAATCGCCTAGAAGAAAGGGAGATTTAACCAATAAACCACTGTAGACAATTTTAAATTTAATAATTAATTTTTCGATATAAATCAACCTTGCTATTTTTAATATCTGTTCTTTTTTAACACTCCCGTTTTCTACTTCACCTTAATTTTTACTTAATAAAAGTTTAACGAAAAAAAAATTGAAAGAAAAGACGGAAAAATAATTATAGCTTGCTTTTTTTCAGCTTAATTCATTTAGACATAGCTTTACCTAATGGACAAGGAGTAGGTGAGATCCTCGGATCGCAACATTGATAACCATCAGGGCAAGCTCTACAACTTGTCCGAGCTAATGTATCTGCATAATAGCCTAAATAACATTGGGTACATTGTGCAATGCCACCTGTACTTATTGAATAAGTCCCGACTGGACATGGAGAAGGAGCGCTTTTTGGATCACAGCATTGATAACCATCAGGGCAAGCTCTACAGCTTGTCGAAGCTGTCTTGTTTGTATAATAACCAAGATAACATGGTATACACTCAGATATCCCTCCATTACTACTCGAATATGTTCCCAATGGACAAGGTGTTGGATCTTTTTTCGGATCACAACATTGATAACCATCAGGACAAGCTCTACAGCCAGTAGAAGCTACATTATTTGCATAATAACCTAAGGAACATGGCTTACACTCAGATATCCCTCCATCACTTTTCGAATAAGTGCCTTTTAGGCATGGTGTTGGCGTAATCGTTGGATCTTTACAAAAATAGCCATCTGGACAAACTCTACAGCCAGTAGAAGCTACATTATTTGCATAATAACCTAAGGAACATGGCTTACATTCAGAAATACCGCCGCTGCTATAAGAAAAAGTTCCCAATGGACACGCAATGGGTTTAGTTGCCCCGCTTGGACAATAGTAACCATTTGGACATAAATAACAATTGTTATTTGAAAAATACGATCCTAATGCACACGACTGGCAATTAATAATTTTGAATATCAGAATAGGTATTAATAATTTAAAGTAAAATTTCATTTTTTCTTTAAGAATTTGCTATAATTTATTCAATTTGTTATTAATTAAATAAAATTTCAAAGAAAAATTTTGACAATTGTAAATTTCTCACGTTCTTATCCATTCTATATTAAAATCAATTTCAAAAACATATTTTTAAATTTCAATAAGTAAAATAATTGATAATAGAAGCAATAAAATTTTGAAGACAAATTTTGTTTAGAATTTGTCAAGAAAAAAAATTTACTCATTTATAAATAGTTGAGTCTACAGTGGTTCTTATAAAAGCGGTTTAGTTTTATTCAAAGGCCAATGCACCATAAATTCGTATTATTTAAATATTTATTTTTTCCAAAAACAAAGGCATATTCTAATATAAATATAATTTAACTTATTCTTGCACCAAAATTTCTAATTGAATATAAACAAAAAAAAAACTTAAATTCAGATTAATGTCTTATATTTCTTAATCAATATAAAAATATCAAAAAAAAATTAATTAAGTCTATTATTAAATTGTTCAAAAATAAATTAATAAAATGGCGATTTATTATTTTTTCACCAATATTTCTAAAACAATCACCAAAAATTATGAAAAAAAAACAAAATTATTAATTTTTCACAATTAATATTTTTTAAGATAAAATTAATGTGAAATAAAATTTATAATCTTACATAATATTTTTGTTTTTTTCTAAATTTTCTGAAACAAATTGACATCTAATTTCTCATTAAAAACTGAGGATGATGAGCTTGATGTTGAGCAATATTCTGAAGAAGATGAGGAAAGTGATCAATTAATAGAAAATGGTTTATCTTTAAAACGTAAGAGAACGTGATAATCTCTTACGTTTTAAAGATGTTTTAGTTGAGCATGTGAGATTGTCTCTTACAGGTATTTTTTCATTTTCAAATTATTTAATTTAAGAAAAATATTTTCGTATTTCTTTTTCAACCAATTATTTAATCAATTTAGCTTACAAACGACAAAACTTGGTAAACAGGAAAAAATTCCAGTGGAAAAAAAATCATTTTTAGTAAATAATCATGTAATTATAATTTTTTAGAGTGGAAATTTATCCACTCTAAAAAGTTTTTTTTCCATTAGAATTTTTTCTTTAGGGAATTTTTCTACTTAATATCGGTTATCCAAACACTAATAACGCTTTCAGTCACCAAGTAATGTCATCAAAGTGATTTACACTCTAAAAGAGAGAGTCCCTTTGTCACAATTTCTAGAACGCCTTAAAATTATTCTCTCATAGGTTGCAAACCT
>NTPY01000824.1:956060-971420 GCA_002922825.1 Brachionus calyciflorus
TTTTATTCTAGTATTTAATATACTCAAAAATTTATTTGATATTCTTTGAGCTCTTCCTGGCTTTCGCTTAATAAATTGTTGTGCTAAGAGAATTTTTATTTTGTGGAAGAGACAAAGTGGCTGATGATGTTTAGTAAGATTCCGATGCCGATGACTGAGCTTATTAAATCGTTTAATTTAATATGAAAGGGTTATTTTTATACGGATTATAGAGGCATGAATGTATATAGAATAGAATTTCTCTAAAATTTAAATTGCTACAATCGAAATAAAAAATTATTTTTCCAATCTAACTTTTTTTTCAAGGCTAATTTGTTGTTAAGTTAGTTTAATTTTGATAGCCTTCTATCCATTTGAGAGTTGTTTTTTAAGACTTATACTTAATGCATTTTTTTTTGTGGGGCTCAAATCCATCACTCAAGACTTTTTGTATAATTCAGAAATTATGATAAGAGGTTTGAAGTTTTGAGTAAAATTGAAAAAAAAAAATTTAAATAATTTTTTATTAAAAAATAGCATTAATAAAATCAAAGAAGTTTTAAATCCAATAAATATTAAATAGTCGATATTAAAACCATGATTGCCACTGCAAAAGCACTCGATATAACTATGTGAACAACCAAAATGAAAGACTTGAAATTTCGATTGAACTTTAAGAAGAAAAAAATTAAAAAAAAAGATGATATTTTAAAGTTTTTTGTCAATTTTCTTATTTCCAATTTTTTTGAAGAACAAAAATTTTTCTGCAAAACACTTAAAAGAACTTTTGAGTGCAAAATAAAAATTGAATATAAGCAAAATTTACTGCACATGTTAGCAACGTCTGCAAAAAATTCTGCAATTTCTGAGATTTATGAAATTTCGCAATAAAAATGTTTTTTGCATATTTGCCCGGTATCCATTAAAAGGCACACCTTAAAATTTTTTCAAAAGTTACACCGGATGTAAATCGGGAAATATGACTACTAGAATTATTTTTTTTTCTTTTAAAATATTCCTCATAGTCTAAAGCCCCTGGGAAATTTTTATTTTTATCGGGCGATATTTGTTTGTATAAGAAAAGTGAACCTACACCCTTTTGATTCTGATAGAGAAGCTCAAATTATGTTTGGGAAAAATATTCCTGAAAGCTTTCGATTGAGGAAAACTGGATAAAAATGCCAAAAATGGTTTTAAAGACCTTGGATATACACCCTAGTTAATTTTTAGTTTTCAATTTTAACTCTAGTAAAGTTAGTAATTTTTGGGGGGTTTTCGGATCGAAGATTACGAATTTGATGTCAGTTTCTCTATCAGAATCAAAAGGGGCTTTAGACAATGAGGAATATTTTAAAAGAAAAAAAAATAATTCTAGTAGTCATATTTCCAGATTTACACCCGGTGTAACTTTTGAAAAAATTTTAAAGTGTGCCTTTTAAAGCATACTATTTGCCCACGTTTAAAATCAAGCCTAATTTAAATACACAATTAAAATTGTACAATTTTGCAGAGCTGAACTCAAATAAATTGAAGAGTTTTATAAATGATTTTGAAAAAAAAATATTTTAATATTTTTAAAATAAAACTTACCAAACTTGTTCTTTTATCGTTTTCTGAGAATTCAGTCTTTTCATTTGAAACTTAATATAGAAATTTTAAAATATTTTTAATGGTTATCAATTTAAGCATAAAAAATAGTAAACCTTTGGCTTCATTTGATCGAATTTTGTACTCGGATATCTCAAGCAAGAAAATTAATAAAACTAACCATGCCACCCACCCTATTAAAATCATCCAATTTTTATTACTAAAAAATAAAATCGATCCTAGAAATACAGAGACAACTTTTTTAAAATAGAAAATAAATTAATGTTAAAATCTAATTTCTCTTTATTTAAATCTTACTTGATAAGACATAAGTTAAGATTCCAAAAAGTCGATGAGCCCAATTGAAAAAACCACGATTGGGCGCGTCTTTTCCGGGTCGAAAAACAGCGTAAATTGGCTAATTTTTTTTCACATTTTAAAGTATATCTTGGGTATTAATTTTCGAAAGAAATTTACTTGAAAAACAGAAAAACTAATGGTTAAAATTCCTATAATTGAATGAGTGAAATTAATTTTTAAGATTGAACTCGTCCACTTCCAATTTTTAGCTATTAAAATTAATAAGAGGCCTAACAATGATAACATTGTGACGGAGACCATTAATGACCTATGAAATACAAACCATAATTGAACACCAAAATAAGTTTTATTTGAATTCAAGTATTTATAATATCCTTAGAATTAAACCCTAAATTTTACTCAAGATTTTTTAATTATTTTACATTTAAAAATTACTTGCAAATAAAATTCCCAAAGTAGATAAAAACATCCAAGAAAACATCATTAAAATTCCTTTTAAAGATTAGTTAAGAATTAAGAAAAAAAATTTGTATTTTTTTTTTAAATTACCATGGGCTTTTGCTAATTTAATAGGCCTTGTTGAAATTTCAATATTGTCAGTTGATGAAAAATCAACCAATTCAGAACTTGATAGTCTAAATTCATGATAAGTTGGATAAGCGTTTGGATCTTTTATTTAACAATAAAAAAAAGATTAAATTTATTAAGTCAACGATTTTATTAGGGTTGCCCGAGACTCATACAATGATTTTATATGAAAATTTTATTTAATTTTCAATATTTTTCTAACTATTCTACGGCGTACTACGCCCCGTAGTATGAGTCTCGGCTGTTAGTTAAAGTTTTTCAATCTTGAAGTATTAACAAATTGGCATTAGTTCTTATTTTGCTTTTCTTTGAAAACAGCAAACTTAAAAGCTTAAAAAAATTTATTTGAAACATTATTAAGCAAGAAAAAAATTTGCTTTTGATGACCATAATCATTGCTGACATTTTGCCTCCTTCTTACTTTAATTACAAATTTTTTAATTGTCCTTAAAGAAGTGTGGATTTGCCGTAAAACCTGACAAACTAGCCCATGGGCTAAATAATTAGAGGGCTAAAAAATATCAATCTTATAAATATCCTTATAAATATTATACATAAAAAGCCCAGGCTTTTTATGTATATTAAAATTGATATTTACATTACACCATCAATTAAGTGACAAGGAGCGTGATCTAACAATAAGTCTATAGTCTCTTAGTTGTTTTCCACCATATAACTCATAACAACTTTATTTAAATGAGCTTGTTTTCAATTCATGTAAAAGGTATTTAATTAAAGGCCCAGTGTCTATATGTATTTTATGAGATGGGCTTATATCGACTCATTTTTAGCCCTGGGCTACTTTGTCAGGTTTTACGGTAAATTTTTACAAAAATATCAAATAAATTCAAACGCACTCCGCTCATTTATTTTTTGATACTTTTTTACTATATTTTTCGGTTGCAAGATTTCAAAATTGTATGTAAATTTTGATTAAAAATAGTCCATTTTTAAAAGTAAATAAAAATCTTACCATCAAAATCAGCATCTCCTTTAGCAATTAATAAATAGTATTTGTTATCTAGATTAAAGTAATTATCTACATTCATGGATTTTTTACGATTAAATGAACAATAAAAATAATTATCTTCATTCACAAAAGATATTTCACTCAAACCAATACGAATGTCATTTTTGTCAAATATTTCTGAGGAGTATCCTTCGTAGTTAAAAAAACTTCCAATTGTTGAATAACCACTTTGTTTTCTAAAAGCAATGACAACATTGTCGTTACCCTTTAAAATGCCATTTAAATTTGTATTAAATTAGATTAAGATTTTGTGTTTATTTTTCTACTTAACAAGTATATGCTAAATTGTACTTTAAAGTTTTTCTTTTTAATTTAAAAAATTTAGTAAAGTAAAAAATTTTTCTCTTTAAGAACAGGTGAAGTTTTTCAAAAAAAAAGTAAATTTTGAAATCGTAAGATCGCCGAAATACGTCATTGTTTGTAGCGGACTCAGTCTAAGGTTGTTGTAATTGTAAAAAAAATTACTTTTAAAAGTAGCAAAAAATTATTTGAAAAACTAATTTTTTCTACTTTTATTAGAATTTTCTTAGAATTACTTGGTAAAATTAATTACAGTACAGTAGATTCGGTAGCCCTAATTTTTACCATATATTCGTCAGTTGAAAATCCAACAGCAAAGTAGAAATCACTGGGTAATGTCTTAGTGACTAATGTAAATTGTGTTGAATCACCAAAATCTTTCCATTTAACTAAGTGTTGACAATTGCTATTTTCGCATTTATTCGGTTCACGAAAGCAGCCACTCGTTTTTTCACAGTCACTTGTGTCCTTAATTAATAAATTTTTTCAACAAAAACTTTGATTACATAATTCTTAATTAAATTTTGTTTTTTACTATTAAATAACTTGATTTGATTTGGATTAAAAGGATAAAACTTAGGAAATAACAAATATATGAATTCATTTTTCTAAATTTTTTTTTTAATTTCATAAAATAAATCTAATTTTTTTCCGAATTCGAAATTTATTATCTTTTAATATTTAACAATGATAAAAGTTAAAAATAAACATGGTTGGATCATATTAATGAGCTTTTTTTCATTTTTTAGTTTTAATTTTTTGAAAATTTTAAAAGTATTTGATAAAAAAATTAGCTGTAAAGCATTTATTGTTTTTATAAATTAAATCATGATATGGTTTAATTTTTTATTAATAAATATTTTACCACAATAATATTTTACCACATGTTTTCAATGAAATTTTTTTTCCAGTGAACTGATTTTTTTTTGGCTTTAAAATAAGTCAATCTCAGTTTAAATCCAAAATTTCAAAAGGATTGGATGAAAACTGACGGAAAAGATAGTAGAATTCATATCGTTCTCATTATTTTTGTCAGAAAATTTTAATAAAAAAAAAAAGGAGAAGTTTTTTTTTCTCATGTAAAGTGTTTTTTAATTAGCCAATCAGAGAATGAAAGCTCTTTCTAAAGAGGAAATGAGCAATTTTTAAATTAAAAAAAAATTATTTCAGAATGTTGATCCATTCAAAAAGGACGAGGACATTGGGACATTTTTAAATTTGAAATAGAGAAAAAATTCATGCCGTTCTCTTTATTTTTGTCAATACTGTATATCTAATTGCCCAATTTAATATACATTTTTCCCTTTATTTCCTATATTTGTGACATGTCATAAAAATGGTTACCAATTTCTCGAAAAAAGGCCTATTTTCGGGTTTTATGACATGTCATAGATTGATTTTTTCAACCACTGTTCGATATATAACGACATGTCAATATTTGGAATAATGACATGTCATAAAAATCGAGCATTTACGTTAAAAAAAAATTCTTGTCGGATCTTGATAAAATTATGAAAATATACATATGAAAAGTGGTGTCCTGACTTTCATAACTTTCGAGGACAATTTAGGGTCGAGGTGGTGCTCAATACCGAGGATGGTTCTTATTGAAAAAAAAAAATTTTTTTTAAAGACTATTATGTTCTGAAACTAGACAAAATTGTGTATAAGAGTTCAAAAAAATTAGATTTTTTAAATTTGCTTGAAATTCAGCATATTTTTGAATTTTTTTTTTGAATAAGAAAATTTTAATTAAAAAAAGTTAAACCACAGTTTTGTTCAAGTTTTTGTCTAGTTTCTGAATTTTATATAAAAAATTAAGAGTTTTGGTCATTTTATCGATGAGAATCAAAAAAACTGTAAAATATCTCAAAAAACTCATTTTTACGCATTTTAGTGTTGCGTAGATTTTCACAAATATCAACAAAAATACTTTTTTATATAGAAAAATTTAAGAGCTTTCAGAAAATATACAAATATTCATAAATCGGCTAAAATTCGTCTCAAGTAATCAAAAAATTAGCATTCAACGGCAGTGATTCGGAAAATTCAATATAGAAAAAAGAGAATTTTTGTTTCGAATTTTAAAATAGAAAAAAATTAAATAGAAAATGAACATAAAAAAAATTTTATTAGAATATGGAGAATCATAGAAACTATTGGCCAGTATTTTTTTCAAGATTGAATAATCTAAGTTATCTTTTTGAGGATAAAAATTTCCGTAATTTTCTTTTTTATTCGAGTTTTAGCCAAAGGAACAAGGAGGGGAGCCCCTTCCTTTTTTCTTATTCTTAATTTTCTATGCAATTTTGGAACAAAAATTTTTCTATTTCATTTTTCTATAAAAAGTTTTTATATATAAATTTTCAATTTTTCTATAATTAATTTTTCGTTCCGATACGGTCTCCATTTTCCATTTAACTATTAAGTATTTTAACGAAGTTCAGGACCCTCTAGACAAAAAAATTTATTTTTAACCCACCCTGATAAATACAGGTTTTCATATACGTAGATTACGAATATCCTATCGAAAATAGTCAATTCAGATAATGCTGTAGTTTTGCGGCACTATCTCCTTTCTGTGAAAATTATTTCTGCGAAAAAACTCAAATTTTTCTTCGAATGAGATCTGTGAAAATTTTTCATGTGAATTTTTTTCATCGAAAATTTTTTATGTGAATTTTTTTCATCGAAAATTTTTTATGTGAATTTTTTTCATTGAAATTTTTTTCTGCACCATTTCTTCAAAAATACACTAAAATTATTTGTTAAAAGAAATACAGATTCTCTTCTATCTATTAAACATTCTTTTTTGTTAAAAGAGTTATTAGTGTAGCCTGTCATAGTGCTGAATCTTGCCAAAATATTTAAAATAACTGTACCAGAAATCCTAAAATAACTAAAGATTTAACCAATGAACACCTGAATTAAAAAATAAAGATGGTTTATATATTTTTGGAAAGTTTTTTCCAAAATTATCGCAGATTGTTTTCACAGAAATATTATTCACAGAAAAATGATTCACAGAAAATTATTCGCATAAAATTTTTTCACATAATTTTAATTTTTTTTCTCAGAAATTTTTCACAGACTGTTTTTTCTCAGAAAAGGTAGATTCCCAGTTTTGCATGACGCGAACCTTATCTAAGGAAAAGAAAACATGTGTCTAAGCTTTAGCGCAGTCCAAGTTAGTTGAATCCTCATGTAAATATCTCTCTCACTCGATTTAATGAAGCCTTTAACCATAGCGACTTGATGACCATATTGAGCAAAGAAAACAAAATGATTTTTATTAGGGTTGTTAATCCGAAAATGAAAATTTGAAAATTTTCAAATAATTCAAAAAAATTAATAAATTATTTTTTCGAAAACCAAAAAACTAATTTTTTAATTTTTTGTTTTGCGATTTTTAGAAATTTAAAAAAAAATGAAACAAAAATCTTTATGTTTAGTTATCCGAAACGAAAATTTCGGCTTTGAAAATTTTTTTTACAAAATTTTACAATTTCGAATCAAAATCCTATTTAAAATTTTAATTCTTTATCTTAACTGTTCTGTGTATTTTTTGAATCTTAAGTAAGCTTAAAATATGATTATAGCATAATAACCAATACTTTTTGAGAGGATAAAAACTTTATGCAAAAAAATTTTAAATTTTATGCTTTTAATGGTTGACCTCTCCAAATTAAAGTAATATTTCATCTTCAGCATCACCTTCTTTTTCTATAGAAAACACCTCTCCCACCGTACATCAAGATGTCTCTCCATTAATTCTTATTTGATTGATTGCCTAAAACATGAAAAAAAAAAGTTTTTTTTTTTATTTTAAAATTTCTTGACTGAAGATAACGAAGTTATTTATGAAAAATTAGGTCCATTATATTTTTTCAGAAAGAATCTTGCTATTTTAACTAAAGTCGCAAAAAAATTCTTTATGTTCCGTCTACATCTGTACCAGCAGAATCCTTCTTCAGAATTAGTGGAATAATACAGAATGATAAAAGACACAGGTTAAACCCTTCTATATTAAATAATTAAAATTTTATCAAATTCAATAATTAATATTGTAATAAAAATGGTAGAAATATTTAAAATTTAATAATTTTTGATAATTTTTGATTTTAGTTTCGAAATAATAAAGCGAAATTCTTACGTTTTATTTTATAATTTCGAAAATTTTTATTTTGTTTTGTAATTTTAATAATTTGTTTGAACCGTTTTGTTTAAAAAAACAATTTTCATTTCAGTTTAATTTTTTTCGAAAAACTGATCAGCGAAATTCAATAATAATTTCGAAAATAAAATTTTAAAAACGAAACATTTTTTTTTTTCGGATTAACAACCCTAATTTTTATGCCGTATATATTTGCAATTAAGAATTATTCGAATTATTTATTTTTAATTCTAAATGAACAAATAGAACCACTTTTTTATTCCTAATTCGAATCATTCTAATTAAATTGGCTTTGTTTTAGTAACTAAAAATTTTAGTTTTTTATTAAAGCCATTTTTTCAACAAATAAAAATCCGTCGAAGAATTTGATGTGTCGGTATATTCTTAATTTCGAGTAAATATGTAAATAGTAATAGCAATAAAACTTTATTAGAAAATCTAAAATTTTTTTTCACTCGATAGCTTATTATCTATTATTGGCTCCATAAAGATTCGATCAATTGAACTATTGAGCAATTCAACAGTTCACTTCTGTAACTATTGATGGAAAAGGAAAACTGTAACATTATAGATTTTTAGATGTTACTTATGTTTCTTTTAAAAAATTTCCCAAAAAGTCTCAATTTATGGGGACACGGCTTCAGTGAAAATTTTAAAAACTGAAGGATTAAAATTTTTATGTTTTAATCTTTATTATATCAATTTTTTTTGTAACAATATAGAATTTATGGAAAAAAAGAAGAAACAATTTAAAAAAAATTAATTTTCCGATTGAAATCGAATTGATAGAATATAAAGTTTTGATCAATTCAATTTTATTTTATTATTATAAAGTTTGTAATCATAATTTTGAATTTGGACTTTTAATAAGATTGTTTCTACTTTTTTAAAATATGAAGACAATAAAAAATTACTAAAAATAAATTGCTTTTTATATTGGAGCTTTATTTTACTCAAAAACATAAGTAACGCATCCTTTTTTTTAAATATCGTCGTTTCAAGTGTTTGCTTGAAATTAATTTTGCTTTAAAAAAAAAATAAAAGTTAAAAAAAACAGATTTTCTTTGAAAATGACTTATTTCTGCAGTAAAGACGAAATCTTAATTAAAACATTCTATGAAATTATATTAATTGATGGAATTAGTGTCGATACGATTGAATCTATTAATCCGAGAGATCAGGATAGTGTCTTAGCGAAAACAATTTTGAAAATTGATCAAAATTACTCTTTTAATGAGTGTTCTAGACTTAAAAATCTATGGATACGAAATACAAGAGATTTTAAGACAAAGGTCCTTAATTTGTTCGTTTCGAAAAATGAATCCAAGAATATTGAAAATAGTGAAAAAGAAAAATCGAAAATGATAAATCAATCGACTAATGATGAGCCTGCCAACTCATTTTTAAACAAATCTAAACGCTTCAAATTTGAAAAAAAAATTTTTTTCCAATATAGCATTTGGGAGAATTGTATTAAAAATAAGTTTACAGCTCAAAATCGAGACAGGTTATCGCAAAAAGGGATAGATATTTTAAATAACGATGTCATGATTTTAATAAATTCCAGGATAAAATTCCGGAACTTATGTTAGAGAAAAATTTTAAAAAAAATAAAATTTTTTATTTAAAGCTTTTAATAAGGAATTAATTTATTTAAATTTCCTTTTTTAACTATTTTTGACTATTAAAGTAATCTACTAGTTATTCAAGAAAGTAAAAAATAGTATTACATCTATGGTCAGTTATAGTTGTATTTAATCGATTAGTATTTTATTCATCAACTTCATAAAGCTGATTGTTTAGTTTAAAAATTGATACAAAATGGCCATTTTTGTTCACTGTAACAAATAGAAGATTGTACATTTCACCTTGAATAGCTAACTTGTCTGGAAGTTCTAAAATTTCTATTTTTTCAAAGGTCTCAAAAAACAACCATAGGGGAGTTTCCAAGAATTTATTTTCTAATTGAACATTTGACTTGCAAACCCTGCACGAAATCATGTAGCTTTTACTAAAGTTGGAAAATATTATTCCATCTTTCTTGTAAATAAGCAAATCGCTTAAAACTGATATTTTCCCAGCCTCACATTTTTTGCATTCATACGATGAAGTGTACTCTTGGAAACTTCTCATATATTTAATAAAATGATCATACTCTGACCCAAAGACGTCAATTTTTTGACTTTCAAAACTCATTTTAGCCATATTCTTTAGCCATAAAAATTTAGCTTTATTCCAATTTTTGTTGTTTATTTCAACCATAATGGTTTTTATAACTTCATAAGATCGATTTGTCTCTAAGTAAGTTTCAAGTTTATTCTGGACTTTTATAGAGATTTGATAACTTGTCCATAAGCCTAACAAAGAATTATCGATTGTGCATGTATTAGAAAAATTAAAACGTTTATTTGTTTCTGGATCGACATAAAATCCTCCCCATTTGGGTAAATGCTGACTAAACTTCCTGATATTAAACTTAGGACTTAGGTGTTCGCTTTCGTCAGCCTTTTGTTTTTTATTAACAATTGTTTGCATAGAAATATTATGCTTTATGGGCCCATTTTTTTCTTTAAAAGAACTTTGATCTTCGATCTCTAGTGAACATGTAGATTCACTGGAAGTTAAATTCGAATCTTTAAACTTAGATTTTTTTTGATTTTTTTTTATTTTATTCTTAGGCTTTATTTTTTTTATATTTACCGAATCATGATAAGATTTTTGCTTCGTTTTTTTGTCAACCCATATTGTCTCACTATCAAAGCATAAATCTTCAACGATTAAATATTCAGATTTTTTTTTTTCCAACACAACTTGACTTGTAATATATTTTAGTCTCGGAATATGAAGACCAATTAACACACTTGGTTTAACAAACCTTCTACCATTTAAAATTTCATTTTTTATTTGTCGAAACCAATTTTCTACTGGGTTATTGGTCAACCTTGTAGCAGCTGTATTGTCTTTTGGGGACTTAATATCCTTTAAATTCAGCCCAGTCCATAAAGGAATAATGTGGACATAATCATTTATTAATTCAAAAAAGTCTAGGCACCGGAAATTGTTTATTTCATCCTTTAGTTTTTTAGACTTTTTTTCATCAGACAAAATATTTGTCTGATTTTTTTTTCTTAAGTTAGAAAAATGGGTTGAAAAAATTGATTGAGCTTTAATAGTTTTTGTTTCGTCTTTAGTTTTTTCATTATCCATATCGATTCCTATCGAATCATCGACAAAAAGTTTTAAGTCCCTCGATAACAAAGCTTCATCTATGTTATTAAAGGATTCAACGAAAAGTCTATTTTTATATTGTGACGAAAATACAATTTGCAAATCGGTATAACATTTTTCTATTTCATTAATTGATTGTGAGTTCTGTAAAAGACTGAAACCGTACAAAAATGTTTATACTAATACACTATCTTTTGAAATTTTTTTGGCCTTTAATACCATGTTTTTTAAAAAATGAGTCGAACAGATATAAAGTTTTACGTTTGGTTTGTTTATACTATTATTTTCAATCTTTAAAGCTTCGTTATATGACCATGTGAGATAATTTAAAATAGATAACTCTCCATTATTAAAAACAAAATTGATTGAATTTATTAGTCCCCAACAAAAATCAGTCACTAAGACAGAGGGAAAAATAATTTCCTTTACATTATTTATCAAATTATATTTTATTTTACTCAAGTAACTAATTATATTTATGGTTCTGTTATCTGTTGTAACAAACTCTCCTATCGGATAGATTAATTCTTTCGAAAAGTCATGTACTACGATAGAATAAAAATATGTCTTTTTTTGACCAACAACATTCTCAATTATCGATCCTGTAGCATCGAAATGACATACTAAATAATTTGAATATTTAAGAGTATAATTTTTCCATAATTTAATCTAATTAAGAAGATTTTAAGATTTTATTTTGAAAAACAATTTACTATTAAGAATTAAAAAAAACAAATACAATGAAACTTTATAATCTAGCGAAGCGATATATATCCATAGCGTAGCGTACCGAGTCTCGTTCTCAAAGGAGCTTTTATTTAATTTAAATAACATAAGTTCAATTCAATTTTTTCTCTTAAGACAATAAAAATAATTAATTTTTTAATTAAGTAGCAACAATAATAATTAAATTATAGTAGAAAAGTTATTTTAATTTTAAAAAAACTCAATGAATTTTTAAAATCTGAACAATTTGATTTTACTTGATCGAAGTGATCGAGTTCGGTACGCTCCGCTATGGTCATGTACAGTTCTATACGTCTAGGAAAAAGGAAAAAGTGTGATTGGACGTGAAGACCTCGAACACAATTCAACAATTTGCAATGTTAATTTCACAAAAAAAAGGAAATATGTACTATTACTAATTTTTACATGTCAGGAATGTTACTAAAAGTTTAAAGTGTCTAAGTTCAACCAAACATGTCGTTATCGTCTTAAATTTATTAAAATCTTTTTTTTTAAAGTTTGATAAAATTTTCAAAAGCTTTCAGTAAAAAATAATTAATACATTAAGATACAAATGATTAGTGAAGGGTTCAAAAATTAATTCTTAAATTCGGCGAATTCTAAAAAGTAACAGAATTTTATTAATTATGGTCAAAAAAAAGTCAAATTTTTAACTGTTGGATATAATATCTTAATAAGAATAATTTTAACTAAAAAGAACGTCTATTTCCTAATTTTAGAGTAAAAAGTATTTAAAAAATGCAAACCGTTCGACAGATACCGTTTATTATTTCCTAGATTCGATACTAAATATCGGTGATTATTTTAAAAATTAAATTAAAAATTAGAAAAAAAGTGATACCAAAAAGTCAAAAATATAAAGCATGATTAACTCTTTAATTTAAAATATTTTCTGAATATTTTTATCGGATTAGACATGAGTTATTAAGGCTGAAAAACAGCTAAATCTTAACCAAGGTTTATGATTCGGTGCAACTTAAATAGCCGAAAAAAATTAAGGAAAAACACGCACAGAAAAAAGAAATTTTGCTGTGCTGCACAAACATTGTTCAGAAATATGATTGCGAATTTTGGAACAAGCCATTGGCTTGTTTTAGATTTACACTAAATTTATTGAAACAAATCTTATATATTTTTTTATAAATTTTCAAATTTAGACAATACAAAATTTTAAAAATAAATTTTTATTTAATTATTTGTGACTTTTTCAATTGTTTTTCGGGAATATTTATCATTTTTCCTAGAAATTTTGAATTGAATGAAAATTATCATTCAATAATTCAAAAAGATAACCGAATAATTCCTAACCAAAAGATGTAACGATAAATATTAGCAAGTTGAATTTGTTTTTTATTTTTTTTTTCCCTTAGGATTGTGACTATTTTTTAATCATTTTAATTTGCCAAAATAAGCTAAACCGATAACGACATGTTTGGTTGAACTTAGACGTTTTAAACTATCAGTAACAATCCCTAATATGTAAAAATTAGTAATGTTACATACTTCCCTTCTTTGGAAAAATTAACAATGCAAATTGTTGAAAAGCTGAATTTTATGAATGAAGATTAACTGAATAAAAACTACTTTGGTTAAATAGAAAATTCTTAATAGTATTAATTTATATCAAACTCACATTAAAAGGGCTCATAATTAAAAAACCAAAAGGATCCGCACAAATGTCTTGTATGTAGCTTTGCAACTTTGCGGTTTTTTTATCAAAAAAATCCATTTTAGAGGTCAAGTTTTTAATCGCAATTGTATCAATTATTATATCATTACTTAATTTTGACCTTGTATTAAATTCAGATTTAATTGTGCGCAAGACTTTTACATTAGTTTGCTTGTATTCAATCTGATTTTCGTCCTCGATTTTGTTATTCAGATTTGATAGGACATTTAGAGTTCCTTCAGATAATATATCTCCCAAATGCTATATTGGAAAAAAATTTTTTTTTCAAATTTGAAGCGTTTAGATTTGTTTAAAAATGAGTTGGCAGGCTCATCATTAGTCGATTGATTTATCATTTTCGATTTTTCTTTTTCACTATTTTCAATATTCTTGGATTCATTTTTCGAAACGAACAAATTAAGGACCTTTGTCTTAAAATCTCTTGTATTTCGTATCCATAGATTTTTAAGTCTAGAACACTCATTAAAAGAGTAATTTTGATCAATTTTCAAAATTGTTTTCGCTAAGACACTATCCTGATCTCTCGGATTAATAGATTCAATCGTATCGACACTAATTCCATCAATTAATATAATTTCATAGAATGTTTTAATTAAGATTTCGTCTTTACTGCAGAAATAAGTCATTTTCAAAGAAAATCTGTTTTTTTTAACTTTTATTTTTTTTTTAAAGCAAAATTAATTTCAAGCAAACACTTGAAACGACGATATTTAAAAAAAAGGATGCGTTACTTATGTTTTTGAGTAAAATAAAGCTCCAATATAAAAAGCAATTTATTTTTAGTAATTTTTTATTGTCTTCATATTTTAAAAAAGTAGAAACAATCTTATTAAAAGTCCAAATTCAAAATTATGATTACAAACTTTATAATAATAAAATAAAATTGAATTGATCAAAACTTTATATTCTATCAATTCGATTTCAATCGGAAAATTAATTTTTTTTAAATTGTTTCTTCTTTTTTTCCATAAATTCTATATTGTTACAAAAAAAATTGATATAATAAAGATTAAAACATAAAAATTTTAATCCTTCAGTTTTTAAAATTTTCACTGAAGCCGTGTCCCCATAAATTGAGACTTTTTGGGAAATTTTTTAAAAGAAACATAAGTAACATCTAAAAATCTATAATGTTACAGTTTTCCTTTTCCATCAATAGTTACAGAAGTGAACTGTTGAATTGCTCAATAGTTCAATTGATCGAATCTTTATGGAGCCAATAATAGATAATAAGCTATCGAGTGAAAAAAAATTTTAGATTTTCTAATAAAGTTTTATTGCTATTACTATTTACATATTTACTCGAAATTAAGAATATACCGACACATCAAATTCTTCGACGGATTTTTATTTGTTGAAAAAATGGCTTTAATAAAAAACTAAAATTTTTAGTTACTAAAACAAAGCCAATTTAATTAGAATGATTCGAATTAGGAATAAAAAAGTGGTTCTATTTGTTCATTTAGAATTAAAAATAAATAATTCGAATAATTCTTAATTGCAAATATATACGGCATAAAAATTAGGGTTGTTAATCCGAAAAAAAAAAATGTTTCGTTTTTAAAATTTTATTTTCGAAATTATTATTGAATTTCGCTGATCAGTTTTTCGAAAAAAATTAAACTGAAATGAAAATTGTTTTTTTAAACAAAACGGTTCAAACAAATTATTAAAATTACAAAACAAAATAAAAATTTTCGAAATTATAAAATAAAA
>NTPY01001007.1:16973-47525 GCA_002922825.1 Brachionus calyciflorus
TTTTTGATCTTTAAACTTGTACCTATTTTAGTTTAATAGTAAAAATAATTTCGGGTAACAGTACGTCCGTAATCGTTTTTTTGTTTTAAATTTTTAGAAAAACCCTGATTGTGTGAAGAAACTTTATTATTTTCAATAGGATTTCATACTTCTTTTGGCTTCTCATGTTTTGACCGGGGATTTAGCTCGAATAAATTTTTTTATCAAAAAAATGTTCAAAAAATTCATTTTGAAAAACATAAACTCTCAGAAATCTGTTTCAGTTTCTCTCCGGCTGGATTAAAAGTCGACTTGGAAAAAAAAGCCACTTAATTCGATAAAAAAACATTTTAAAAAAAATACAAAATAAATTTGACAAATTTTAGAAAAAGTGATATTAAAACGAATATCAAGTTATACCCCCATTATTTTCATGCATTAATTTATTTTGAAAGGCAATAAGTTCTTGGTTATCCCGTTATCTTGCCACCTCCAAAAGTTTTCAAAATAAATATCGTTACGACTATAAATATCAATAAAAAACGCTTGTTTCAATATTTTGATGCGAAAGATTAATAATATACAGATAATTATAACTAAGGATTATTTTCTCACAATTTTTTCGTTTTTCTTATACAATGAGCTTTACCGGATTTACTATAATTTTACGCCCTTTTTATTTTTTAAAATATTAATAAATTCGATTGAAATTTTATATCATTTTAAAGGGAAAAATGTAAAAATACAATTTTAATTAACTCTTTAAAAAGAAAGAGAAATTTAAATTTCTCTTTATGAATGAAATTTATTTAAGAAAGAATTCTTATTTCGAATTATGTCCTAATACTTGATTTCTTTTTCAAACGGTATATTATCATTTTGTGGTTAATTTTTTATAGAATTTTTTTTTCAAAATGATTCTATCAAAATGGGATTTGATCAATTTATGATTTTTAATTTAGGGATTTTTTCATTTTAGGATTAATTAAAAATATGATTTAATCATTGTAAGATTTTAAGTTTTAAAAAACATAATTATCCTATCCATCCATTTTTTATAAAAATTAAAATTTATTTGTCTTGAAATGAAATTACTTTATAAATTCATCTGAATTTAAGGTCAAAAAATGAAATTTTATGAATATCCATATTAATTAATTTTAGAATATAAAGCACTTGCTTCGAATTAAAGGCGTGAGCTTTACCGTTACCATAAGTGTTAGGTAAATTTATTATAGTAATATGTAATTTCTTATAAAGAATTTTAATTTAATTGAGCATTAGAAAAAAAATACCGTATCATCTCGATAGATAAACCGTGGTAAAATATTGAGTTTCCGATTTCTTCTTTACTGTGGAAATAATTTCAGAAGCTTTCATATTTGAACCGGTAATGACATCGAGTGTACTTTCGGTCTTTAGATAATATTTGCCGTTGTTAAACTTTTTATACAATTATTTAGATAATCATATATTTTAATTCAAAAATCCTAAATTGATAAAATCGTATTTTAATATTTTTCTGAAAAATCAAAAAAATAATAAATCCTAAAAAAAAATTAATCCTAAAATCATAGTAATTCTTTTCAAACTAGTAGCCAATTATGAAAAACTTTCTATATAGCTTTGTTTTCCTGTTAAAACATGCCTTTGTTTAACAGTTACTTAACTGTTGTTTACTCTACCAAGTAAATAAAAAATTCCACTTTACCAAATTTTCTTCAAATTTACTTTTTCATGTAAAAATTTGTAAGAACTCAAAGTAATTTTTGTTTGAATAAAAATAATATAACTTCTAATAAAAATTAGCAAACTACTTTTTAACCATTTACTTGTAAAGTAAATAGCGCACCTTTATGTCTAACTATTACATATTGTTTCTCAGTAAAACAAAAAATTTACAAAAATTACCGAAAAATCATTTTTTATTACTTTTTACTCAGTTTTATGTTTTAATTTTAATGTAATATTATGCTATAGTAATTAAAAGATTTTTCTTAATATTCAAGTATAGATAAAAAAAAGGAACAGTGAAAAAAGTATACTTTTGACGTCTCCTTAAAAAGTATAAAAATTTCACTCAGTGAAAAAAGTAAACTTTTGACGTCGTGAAAAAAGTAGTATCTACGAATTAAAAATTTAATAAGCTTTAATTGTACAAGACGATAAAAATGAAAATCATGCCGTTTTTTATTTTTTAGTTAATTTTTTTTTACTAATAAATTCTTGTTAATAAAATTTAAGTAACGCAAAATTTTTAAGTCATTTATATTATAAAAAAGATGTCTCTTTTTTCAATATTTATATCAAAGTTAATTGTCAAAACCTTATACAAAATTTTTAAATTTGATCATAAATAATTTGAAAAATTTTAAATAAAATCAAATTATAAACTTACAATTTATAAAGAAGTATGTATCTTTTTAAAGATATTTATCAAACCAACTACTTTGATGAAGAAGGCGTCGATTCGTTCTTAATCTTTCTATAAGACTAGGGACTTGAGTCGAAGCAGAGAAGTAGTTTTTTTTAAAGAAATTAAAATGAAATAACTTGTTAGCATGAACTAAGAATAAACCTCCCAATGAAATATAATATCACATGTGGCAAATTAATTTTTTAATTAAAGAATAAACAAGTAATGGGCTTAATTCATACAACTGCAGCTCATGCTGTCTAAAACATTTCAATATTAAACAAAAAAACATATTTTTTATTTGGAATGCAATCAAGTAATGCATTCACTAAAGGTTAAATTTCTTTTTTAGTTTAGCTTGCATGGTTGGTTTTGTCAAAGTCGAGATGGTCTTGAGTCATCATTTTATATCTAGCGAAAGCTTCAATCCCATTTGATGAGTTATCTCCATTAAGACTTAATTTCAATTTAATTTTGTTTTTTAAATAAATCATTTTGTTCAAATAATTAATATCTTTTTTAGTTATTTAGAGATTATATTAATTTTAAAAAGAAAATATTACAAAAAATTTTTCTAAATTCGCTAATCTTTTTCAGCTACTTGGTTTCAATCGTATTTCTGTTAAATCGCTAAAAACTTGTGAATTCATGTTGAAATATAAGTGGTGAATTTCCTTAAAAAATTTAAATCTTCGAGATATTTTTTGACTCAAATATCTTTTATATCATTTCGGTGTAAAAAAATTGTCTATTTTTCTATAAAAAAATTAGAGGCCTAGAACACCCGGTATTCCCAAGCGGTCACCCATCCAAGTACTAACCGGGCTCGACGTTGCTTAACTTCGGTGATCGGACGAGAACCGGTGCATTCAACGTGATATGGTCCTAGGCATTTATGTACTCTTTTATTCTTCTATTTAAATTGAAATAAAATGAGCTTTTAATTAGAGTAAAAAAGTGCACTGGCCGGGAATCGAACCCGGGCCGCCCGCGTGGCAGGCGAGCATTCTACCACTGAACCACCAGTGCTTATTTAAAAAAGTTTTAACTAACATTCATATTTACAAACGTATTGACTTTATTTTTTTTCAGAAAAAATAATTTTTTTAGACATCTCCAAGAAGCTAAGATCGTAAAAAATCTGTGAACGTTGTCTTTGTCTGCATTTGAAACTAAAGAAGTTAATCCATAAAAAGGCAACCTTACCTCGACCAATCTTTTCGTAAAAATCGAATTTGTTTATTTTAATTTACAAAAAAACCTTAAATATAAATTTTTGATCAAAAATTTTTTCTTAGATTTTTTTTTGTTTTGAAACTAAAATATCTTCTAAAAGCAATGTTTAAAAATTCCACCAGTGCTTATTTAAATAAAGCTCTAACTCTAATTATCATATATACCCTGTCCTTTGTAATTGTTTTTATATAAAATGGCATAAAAAATTCTGTTTGAGTTTTGTACTCAAGAAACAGTGGTTTACCTCTAATTATTTCCAAAAAAACTTACTCTTAGAAATATTAAGTTAAATTTAAAGTACCTGTACTCCTCTATTTTTAAAAATAATCAATTAATAAATTTATTAATACGAATTAAAAATTGATAATTCACTTGAGCAAATTATCATTGTTTTCTTGAGTTGGTACAAAATGAATGGAATCGAAAACGAAATCTACATTGAAAGAGAAGAACGAAAAGAACACCATCTTTTTAATTTTGCTAGATTTTTAGAGTGGTTGACAATTTGTGAAATTGACCTGAATCTGATAAAAAATGAAGTTATTTAAACAAGAGAAGGTCTGGTCCAAATTTTATGCTTTTTGTCAATTTTATTACATTATATTTTCTTAATTTACAAAGAGTTACAACCATACGTTCTACTTTTATTTAAAAAACGGAAAAAAAATCAAAAACGATCTTCTCTAATTTTTAAATTTTATTTATTATTATACAGAATTTTCGCATTGTCGCGACTAAATAACGCGAAATTATTTTAAAAGCGATATTTAACAGTAAAAAGAATTTTATTATCCTACATTACGTTTAGAATTTATATTCTGAAATTCGCTTTCAAATAGTCTTTAGGTTTAAAACAGCTGAAAAATTTATTGACTAATAAAGACGGCAAATAATCATTCAAAATTAATTTTGATAAAAACAGTTGATTGAAAGTAATTCGTAAGAAAAAAATTGTTTAAATTTTTATTTTTTTTCAATATCAAAAAAGATGTCACTTTAGAAATAAAAATTAAAATAATTATACATTAGAACATAAATTAAAAATTTTAGAATTTAATTTTTCAAAAGTGACTTAAAATAAATTTATTTGAAATCTTAGAACTACAGTATAAATAAGCTAGAGTTTTCAATTGTAAATCAAATTATAAACTTACAATTTATAAAGAAGTATGTATCATTTTAAAGATATTTATCAAACCAACTACTTCGGTGAAGAAGGCGTCGATTCGTTCTTAATCTTTATTTAAGACTAGGGACTTGAGTCGAAGCAGAGAAGTAGTTTTTTTTATAGAAATTAAAATGAAATAACTTGAAAGCATTTTACTGTTTTTTCATGTCATAAAATATTTATTACTTCTTTATTCCATATCAGTGAGCAGCTAATTATAAAAATAAGCTTTTTGAAAATCGTCAATTTCGATTTACCCTTCACAATACATTTATTTAACATTTAAAAAACCATACCGTAAGACCCCATTTTTTTTCTCAGTATAAAGACGAAAATTTCGATTTTGTACCATGGTCCAATGGTGTTTTTGTATGCACTTTTTGATAGAAAATTGTTATGTTTGTATCCATAAAAACATTTACTTTTTAGATTATTTTAAAGTAAATTATCAATTTATTATTTAAAAATAATCTTTCTTTTTTTAGAATTCTTCACTTATTTTTATTTCGTTCCTTCATGAATTATCGATGAATTAATCAATTTTATTTTTTTGTACCATGGAACAACTCACTTTTTATTCCATGGTACAAAAATAGAATTTTCAAAATCATTAAAATTATCTTATAAATATATAATATAAATTAAGATTAAGATAATTTTTAAAAAAATGGTGTTTTCTTCGGAAAAATTAAAGAATGCTAGTGATACAAACATGATTTGTACCGTCATAGTTTACTATCAAAAAATGTATACAGACATAGAATTGTTACATGGTACAAAACTGAAACCAACAATTTGTACCTGGAACTAAAAATGGGGTTTTACGGGAACTTCTTTTTTTAGAAAGATATTTGAAAAAAAAAATTACATTAGTTTAAATTTTATATTTTAGGAGTTTTAATTTTTGAAACTTTTTATTGGCACTAATTGTCGGAACTATTAAACTGATTTTTTGTTGTTTTTTTTTGTATTTTTTGTTCCAAAATGTTAGTCGTTTTTTTGTTTTCAAAAAAAAATATCTAGTAAGAACCCCAAAACCAATGAAATTTTATAAATACAGAATATCAACTCTCATGTTTAAAAAACATTTTGGAATATATAAAAATGATCAAACAGGGTGTATATAATAATTAGAGTAAGAGCTTTTTTTTTAAATAGAAGCACTGGTGGTTCAGTGGTAGAATGCTCGCCTGCCACGCGGGCGGCCCGGGTTCGATTCCCGGCCAGTGCACTTTTTACTCTTTCGAAATTTGAAGCTATTTTTGTTTTTAAATAGAAGAATAAAAGATTAAATAAATGCCTAGGACCATATCACGTTGAATGCACCGGTTCTCGTCCGATCACCGAAATTAAGCAACGTCGAGCCCGGTTAGTACTTGGATGGGTGACCGCTTGGGAATACCGGGTGTTCTAGGCTTCTAATTTTTTTATAGAAAAATAGACAATTTTTTTACACCGAAATGATATAAAAGATATTTGAGTCAAAAAATATCTCGAAGATTTAAATTTCAGTGGCGTAGCGTCCATAGAGCTAGAAGGGGCTTGAGCCCCCGCTGATTTTTAAACGGAGGGGCTCAGCCCCTCCAAAATTCAGAACTTCCTCTCCCAAAACGAAGAATTTTGTTAAAAATAAAAAAGAAAACACCAAATTGTATTATATTTTGTTTGTTTTAAAAGAAATTTAATTAAACCTATTTCGTAAAAACAAAAAAAGCAAATAGGATAAAATATGGTCAAAGTATTTTTGTCGATTTTAGACAAAACTATGTTAGCTTGGTTGATTAGTCATTTTTTTGAGGAAAACTTCGATAAGGTTAGTAAAATTTGACAAATCGATAAAACCAATATCTTTGAAGAATCATAGGATCAATCCTAAAAAAATTTAAATTTATAAAATAATAGCTTTTTTCTTGAAACAAAGATCTAATAATCTAAATAAATTTTTTTTTAAAGCCATCAATCACCTTTAAAAAATGTCGATTTCTTTGAAAAACGTTCTGATTTTTGAAAAAATAAAATTTTATCGTAGAGAACTGGGGCAAAATTTACATTAATGTACATTAAGCTAAAATAAAGTTTTTAATCAGATGAAGGAAAGAGAAATATTGTGCTTTAAATTTAAAGATCTGTCTTTTAAAAATGTATTATAATTTTAATGGGCATGTTAGGGACGGGTGTTATAGGACATATTTTTTTAAGCCCCCCCATCCAAAAATTCTTTTCGGCGACGCCACTGATTTAAATTTTTTAAGGAAATTCACCACTTATATTTCAACATGAATCACCAGTTTTTAGCGATTTAACAGAAATACGATTGATACCAAGTAGTTTAAAAAAATTTTCTTCGATTATTTTTTTTTGAAACTAAAATATCTTCTAAAAGCAAACAAGCCATTTATGTATAAAAATTTCCTTCTTGGGGACAATAATGATTCTTTTGTTGGTAAGGAAAATATTGCTTTTTAAAAAAAATGAAATCTTCTCATTTTGGCTTTACATTCTTGAAAAATAAAGCTAATTAACTTGGGCAACGGTTACGATCAAAAGTGACGTCTAATGGTTGACATTACATTTATATGTTTCTTATAGTGATATTGGAAGCGAACTAAAATTGAATTAATAAAATACAATTTCTTTCAACTTTTGATCATTTAACCAAGAACTCCGTTGAGCTTCTCATTTTCACTTTTTATTTTCTTTGAAATTTAAAGAGACCTTATAAAGATTGTTTCCTTTATATCTAAAGATGTTTGAGCTTTGGTTAATCAATCAATATTTTCTTTTAAAGATCCTTTGCTAAAAGTTAAGTTAAATTCGTTCGTTGAAAAAACTCAATGACAAAAATTAGTCTTTTTGATAGAGAGAGAGAATTTTTCAACAAATTTAAAAAAAAAAATAGAAAAAAAAATAACCGAGCATTTATTCTCAAACGTTCTTAACTTTCAATAAAAATTTAAATTTAGAATTACCCAATCTTTTGAAAGCTTAGTCTTTTTTCTTCCAATTGACCCTAATTAATTATTTTTTGGTAACTGTTATTATAAATAAGAAAAATTTTCCTTTTTCAGACTTTTTTTTTGTTGTTGATAAATTTAAATTAAAAGAGAAAAAATGGCTGATGAAGCGGCAAGACGCTTACAATATGAATACAAATCAAATTCAAATCTAGTCATAAATCCGAATAAGGATTTAATAGAACGTATCGATCGTAGTGAGCCAACAGGCGAAGTACTACCATTGACCACAAACGATTTAGCTATTCGAATGGGTGATCGTTATCAACGAACCCGGCCGAAAAATCTCGACGAACAAAAACCAAAAAAAGTGCAGGAAAGTTCCAAGACAACAAAACCCGAGATAAACAAGTATAAAAATCAGAGTATTCTAAGTGAAGACTTCGAGGACTCGTCATCAATTCTCTACAAACCAAAGACTTATGAGACTCGTCAAACATACGAAATAATTCTAAGTTTTATTCAAGAGTGTATTGGCGATCAACCACGTGACGTCTTAGGTGGTGCCGCTGATGAAGTCTTAATTATTTTAAAAAATGATCGACTTAAAGACAGAGAGCGTAAGAGAGAAATTGAAGCTTTATTGGGGAGTCTACAAGACGAGAAATTTTCTCAACTAGTCAATTTGGGTAAGAAAATAACAGATTGGTCGAATGTTGAATTGGACCGTGGGAATAATTTGGACGAAGAAATTGACGAGACTATTGGTGTTAAAGTTATGATTGAGGACGAAGAAGAGGACGAGGAAGACGAAAATGAATTAAATGAAATAGACGAAGACGACGAAGAAGAAGAAGAAAACGAAACAAGTGAGAAAATAATCCACGGTAATTTAGACTTTTCCGGAACAAATGGTAAATCTCAAAAAAATTTACAACCCCATGAAATCGACGCTTTTTGGTTGCAACGTAAATTGTCCAAAATTTACGATGATCCAACATCGGCTCAAACTAAAGTCAAAGAAGTCATAGACATTTTGAAAAATGCATCGGATGAACGTGACGTCGAAAATCAACTTGTTCTCCTATTGGGCTTTAATCAATTTGATTTTATTAAGTTACTACGCTCGAATCGCCTCATGATTCTCTATTGTCACATGTTGGCCAATTCACAAAGCAAAGAAGAGAGAGATGAGATTGAAAATCGAATGAGAAACGAGCCTGAATTGAGCGAAATTTTAGATTTATTAAGTCAAGAGGTTGGTAAAAAAGATCTAGTTCAAGAAGAGAGAGAAAGACTAGCGGCTAAAATGAAAAAATTAGAGGAAAAAAAGGGCGACGAAGGCACCGAATGGAATCCAAAACACGTGTTAAATTTAGAAGATATATCATTTCAACAAGGCGGGCATTTCATGGCGAATAAAAAGTGTCAATTACCAGAGGGTTCATTTCGTAAGCAAAAAAAAGGCTATGAAGAAGTACACGTACCACCGTCTAAACCGAGACCAATTGACCCCGAACAATTAGTCCCTATTGAAAGCTTACCACGTTATGCCCAACCGGCTTTCGAAGGTTTTAAATCTCTTAACGTAATTCAATCCTCAGTACACAAAGCCGCTTTGGAATCAGACGAAAATTTACTCATATGTGCACCAACAGGCGCTGGTAAAACCAATACAGCTCTTTTGTGTATGCTTAGAGAAATTGGTAAACATGTTTCGCCATCGGATGGGCGCATAAACACAGATCAATTTAAAATAATTTACATAGCACCATTGAAGTCATTAGTACAAGAAATGGTGGGTAGTTTTAGTAAACGCCTAGCTGTTTACAATTTAAAAGTAGCTGAATTAACTGGTGATGTACAAATGAGTAAAGAGCAAATAAACGAGACACAAGTCATTGTATGTACACCGGAAAAATGGGATATTATAACGCGTAAATCCGGTGATCGTACATACACACAATTAGTACGTTTAATTATAATTGATGAGATTCATTTGTTACATGATGATCGTGGACCAGTATTAGAGTGTATAATTGCAAGGACTCTGAGAAATATGGAAGCAACACAAGAGGATGTACGTCTAGTTGGTCTAAGTGCTACTTTACCTAATTATAAAGACGTAGCTATGTTCTTAAGAGTAAATCCCGATCGTGGTCTATTCTTTTTTGATAATTCTTATCGACCTGTATCCCTTGAACAACAATACATAGGTATTACGGAAAAGAAAGCAATTAAGAGATTTCAAATAATGAACGATTTAGTGTATGAAAAAGTAATGGAAAATGCTGGTAAGAATCAAGTGTTAATATTTGTACATTCGAGAAAAGAGACGGGTAAGACGGCTAGATCGGTTAGGGATATGTGTTTGGAAAAAGAGACTATAGCCGATTTGGTTAAGAGTACAGCTAGTATGGAAATATTAAAAAATGAGGCTGAACAAGTTAAAAATTTAGAACTTAAAGATATATTACCGTATGGTTTTGCTATTCACCACGCTGGTATGAATCGTGTCGATAGAACTCTAGTTGAAGATTTATTCGCTGATAGGCATATTCAGGTATTAGTGTCGACGTCGACATTAGCATGGGGTGTTAATTTACCAGCTCATACGGTTATAATTAAAGGTACACAGGTTTATAGTCCGGAAAAAGGTCGCTGGATTGAGCTAGGCGCTTTGGATGTATTACAAATGTTAGGTCGTGCTGGTCGTCCTCAATACGATCGACAAGGCTTAGGTATTTTAATCACCTCACATTCGGAATTACAATTTTATCTCTCGGTTCAAAATCAACAATTACCCATTGAGTCTCAGTTGATATCGAAACTAGTCGATAATTTAAATGCCGAAATTGTTCTGGGTACTGTACAAAGTGCCAAAGACGCTGTCGAATGGCTTAAATACACGTATCTTTATATTAGAATGTTAAGTCAGCCTATTTTGTACGGGTGTTCGAGTGATCAAAAAAAAAGTGATCCTCGACTTGAACAACGTTGTGCTGATCTAATACACTCAGCTGCTATTACTTTAGACAAGAATAATTTGATTCGTTACGATCGTAAATCGGGTCTATTTCAATCGACTGATCTAGGTCGTATAGCATCACATTATTACTGTACTAATGAGTCCATGCAAGTCTATAATGTATTACTTAAGCCAACTTTATCGGAAATAGAACTCTTTAGAGTTTTTTCATTAAGTTCTGAATTTAAGAATTTAACTGTACGTGAAGAGGAAAAATTAGAATTGAGTAAGTTATTAGAAAGAGTTCCCATACCGATAAAAGAAGGTATTGAAGAACCATCGGCTAAATGTAATGTTCTTTTACAAGCTTATATATCTCAATTGAAACTAGAAGGTTTTGCACTCATGTCCGACATGGTATTCATAACCCAATCGGCTAATCGTTTAATACGAGCTTTATTCGAAATAGCATTGCATAGAGGTTGGGCTCAATTGACCGATAAGTGCTTGAATTTATCGAAAATGATCGATAAACGCATGTGGCAATCGATGTGTCCATTGAGACAATTCAAAAAAATACCCGAGGAAGTAGTGAAAAAAATCGAGAAAAGAAATATACCATGGGAAAGATTTTATGATATGGAACCACATGAAATCGGTGAATTAGTCAGAGCACCCAAATTAGGCAAATCAATTTATAAATACATTCATCAAATTCCCAAATTGGAATTGACTGTACACATTTTGCCAATAACTCGTTCGACACTCAAAGTCGAGTTGTTAATACAACCCGATTTTGAATGGGATGATAAAGTACATGGTCAAGCCGAGGGATTTTGGATCTTTGTCGAAGACGTCGACTCGGAATTAATACTACATCATGAGTACTTTTTACTCAAGTCCAAATATGCTCAAGATGAACATTCAATTAAATTCTACGTACCGGTTTTTGATCCTTTACCACCACAATATTTTATACGGTGTGTATCGGATCGTTGGATTGCATCCGAAACACAATTACCAGTCTCGTTTAGACATTTAATCCTACCTGAGAAATATGTGCCACCCACTGAGCTATTAGACTTGCAACCATTACCAATAAGTGCTTTAAGAAATCCAATTTATGAGTCCTTATATCAAAAGTTTGATTTTTTTAATCCAATACAAACTCAAGTTTTTAATGCTGTTTATAATACGGATGAAAATGTTTTTGTCGGTGCACCCACAGGCTCAGGCAAAACTATAATTGCCGAATTTGCTATTCTAAGACTATTTACACAACAACCCGAAACGGCTAAGTGTGTGTACATAGCGCCCAAAGCGGAATTGTGCGAAATAATACGCAAAGACTGGGAGGTTAAATTTGCACCATTGGACAAACGAGTTGTTGTACTAACAGGCGAAACAGCAAGTGATTTAAAATTAATAACAAAAGGTAATGTTATTATAAGTACACCAGTCAATTGGGATATTTTATCGAGACGTTGGAAACAACGTAAACAAGTTCAAAATGTACAATTGTTCATAGTGGACGAATTGCATTTGATCGGTGGTCAAGAAGGTCCCGTCATGGAGATTATATGCTCTCGAATGAGATACATAAGTTCACAAATTGAAAAAAATATTCGAATTCTAGCCTTGTGTTCATCTATTGCCAATTCGAAAGACTTAGCTCAATGGTTGTATTGTAATTCAACAAGTACTTTTAATTTTCATCCAAATGTACGTCCATTACAATTAGAACTACACATACAAGGCTTTAATATAACACACAATGCGTCTCGACTAGTCGCTATGGCCAAGCCAGTATTTCAATCCATACAACGCTATGCTGGACCTAAACAAAAACCAGTCATTGTTTTTGTACCATCGAGAAAACAAGCTAAAATAACAGCAGTCGATATAGTAACATACTCAGTGGCAGCCATAGCCAATGCTCAATTAACAAACAATGAAAATTTACTTAAAACGTGTACATTTACACATGTCGAAGCGGAGAAATTAAATCCTATTATAGAAAAAATAGAAGATAAGACTTTGAGAGAGACATTGAGTAATGGTGTTGGTTATTTACATGAGGGTACAAGTGATTTAGATCGTCGAATAGTCGAGAAACTATTCGAATCTGGTGCTATACAAATATGTGTAACAAGTCGTAATTTATGCTGGTCATTAAAACTAGAGGCTTATTTAGCAATTATAATGGATACACAATATTACAATGGACAAGATCATACTTATGAAGATTATCCAATTAGTGATATTCTTCAAATGTGTGGACGTGCTAATCGACCATTACAAGACACGGACTCTAAAGTTGTACTCATGTGTCAAAGTTCGAAAAAAAATTTTTACAAAAAATTTTTATACGAACCCTTGCCGGTCGAGTCTCATTTAGATAAATGTTTACATGATCATTTTAATGCTGAAATAGTCACAAAGACTATTGAGAATAAACAAGATGCTGTTGATTATTTAACATGGACTCTCTTATACAGACGCATGACACAAAATCCCAACTATTATCGCTTAACTGGTGTCACACATAGACATTTGTCGGACCATTTATCCGAATTAGTCGAGTCTACTTTAAACGATTTGGAACAATCGAAATGTATTAGTATTGAGGATGAAATTGACGTGTCGCCAATAAACCTCGGCATGATCGCTGCTTATTATTATATTAATTATAGGACTATTGAGTTGTTTAGTAAGACATTGACGGCTAAGACTAAAATACGCGGTCTTTTGGACATTGTATCGTCATCGGCTGAATTCGAAAATTTACCCATTCGACATCATGAAGAAAATTTACTTAAACAATTATCTCTTAAATTGCCGTCTAAATTAGATCCCAAGTCTAAGTTTAACGATCCACATGTCAAGGCTAATGTTTTATTACAAGCTCATTTGACACGTTTACCACTATCAGCTGAACTACAACAAGATCTCAATGAAATACTAATTGTATCAGTGCGTTTAATACAAGCTTGTGTTGATGTTTTGTCTACGAATGGTTGGTTAAGTCCAGCTTTGGCAGCTATGGAATTATCTCAAATGTGTACACAAGCAATGTGGAATAAAGATTCTTATCTTAAACAATTGCCAAATTTTACCAGTGAAATAATAGAACGGTGTAAAGAAAAAGGCATTGAGAGTATTTTCGATGTAATGGATATGGAAGATGAGGACCGAAATGAATTATTAAAATTAAGTAATTCAAAAATGGCCGATGTGGCCAAGTTTTGTAATAGATATCCAAACATAGAAATGAGTTATGATATTGAGGATAAAGATGAAATTGAAGCGAATGCTCAAGTAAATGTTAATGTTAATTTAGAGCGTGAAGATGAAGTGACTGGACCTGTAATAGCTCCATTATTTCCAGTTAAAAAAGACGAAAATTGGTGGGTTGTTATTGGTGATACTAAGACAAATACTCTATTGGGTATCAAGAGATTAACACTGAGTCAAAAGGCCAAAGTCAAATTAGATTATACGGCACCGAGTAATACGGGCTCTTATTCATATACATTGTATTTGATGTCCGATTCCTATATGGGATGTGATCAAGAGTATAAATTTCAAATTAATGTGGGTGGTAATGGTGATAAGAAGAATGGTAGTCGTCAAGATGATGACGATGATGAATCCTCTCAATAAATATTTACTTGTTTAGTCTTTTTTCTTATTATTTTTTATTAATTAATGAATTTTTTTTTGTTTATAATAATTTTAAAAATAAAAAATAATTTTTTTTTTAATTTACTTGAATTTTTTTAAATTTTAATTGTTAAATCAAGGCATCGATTTTTTAAAATTTTTTAAATGACCCTTATCAACTTAGACATGTAAAATTTTTACTCGAATTTGTTAACATTTGATTTTGATAACCATTTTTGACGTTACCGATTTATACGAGTTTTAAACTGCTGTTAATTAAAATTAATTTTTACGAATTGATTCCTCTGTATCAATACTTTTTTTTTCGAAAGTTATGTACAAGTCATAAGTCTGAGAAAAGCCAAGACATTAATTTTCTTTTCTCAAGTCTATCAATTTGGTTTAAAATTGAGTAATAAATAAATTCCCAACGAAACTAATACCGTGATACCCTGTACTGCAAAGTATTGCGTTACAATCCAAAGTTCCGAATTCAAATGCTGCTTGAAACACGCAAAAATGAATTTTTTTAGTTAGATAAAGTGGAATTTGAAAAATATTTGTAATTAAAAACTGAAATTTTTAAATTTAAATGCAAAAATTAATTTTTCTTTTAATACCGTAAACCTTTGCCTACTACTCTTAGAAATAAGGTTGAATTTTGGGTTAACTCTATTTGGAAAACTTCCCATCGATACCATGTAATAACAATTTTTTTTATTTTTTTTAGAAGATATGTCGATTTGAACCTTTTTTCCAATAGTAAAGCCAAACATTGGACTTTTTTCTAATTTAAGTTTTATTCTAATTTTAATTTAAAAAATTGGAGACTTAACTTCAAAAAGATCTAATCTAAAATTTTGACTTTTTCCCACTTTTTAAAAGTTAAGTCTAAGAATTAAAAAAAAAATGCGATTTTAAAGATTAAATTATTTGTTATTTTTAAAATTATTTTTACGGACGAAGAGGACGATACCGTTTCTAATGGAAAAAAAAAAAGTTTATTACTTCCCTTGGATCAAATGATGTTTTGAATCAAAGTTTTCCTTTTCAAAACAACCCAGAACCCTTGAAGTAGAGATAGAGGGGACGAAAGAGACTTCAACGTGATAAAAATGGAAAAATAAAATCATCCCTTAGAAGTCATTTTTTATTTTTAATTTTTGTCATTAAAACTCGAAATTTCGAAAAAAAAAATTTTTCAATTTTTTCCCAATTTTTGTCATGTTTGATGCCGCTTAAATTATTAAAATTTCAGTTTAAAATGTCGCATTTATGTTTCTTAGAAAAAAAATCATTTTTACGTGTTTAATGCTTATGACCAAACTCTAAATTTCGAATTTAAATACCGCGTTTCTTTGCAAGCTAATAGGTTAAATTGAACCAGATTGGAATGTTTAGCAGAATTATTTTATTATTTTTCGTTCAAATTTTCACGCATTAAATTTTTAAATTGTTACAATTTGTAATATTTTTGCTACATCCAACAAAACAGAAAAAAAAATTTTATTCCAGAAGTGACTGTATGTTGAGTTTGTTGTCATTAAAATGGTGGGGGTCTGGCATATTATGTGACCAGCTGGTCACGCAATTTATGAACATATGATGTACCACCGGTTATGTGACTAACAATTGTTAAAATGAAAAATGGATTTTATTTTTTATTTGGGTGAAACTTTTTTGTGGCAGTAGTGGGGACTTGAACCCGGACCCTTGAATCAACTAGGATCGCTAATTAATTCAAAATTCCAGATCGCCCATCCAATGACTCGAAATGGATTTTAAGAATATATCAAAAAAGATAATCACTTGAAATAGGGCTTTTTAAACTAAGGCAAAATAATCAAAATACTAAATAAATTCGTTCAATGGAATAAAATTTGTCGATTAGTTTGAAATAAAAGGGAAAAAATCAAGCATTTATTATTTTTAAGAATTATTTGTTAACACAAAATAAAAACATTTTTTGAGTGATCTCTTTTGTTTTTGAAACTTCTAAAATTATTTGATAAAAAGACTAGTTATGTAAAAATTTCCTACCTTAGAAAAAAAATAAATAAAACTGAGTTAATTATTAATTATCTTTGATACGACTCAATTTTCACTTAAAAGAATACGAAAATATAAATTAACTGATACCGAAATTAAACAAATAATCAGACAATCAATCAAATTGCTAAAAAATATTTTCTCAACTCAAGTTTTGTCAAATTATTGTTTTCTTAACAACAACTACAAAAAAAAAATTCTTTTTCAAATATTAAATGCGCTTTTTATTTGTGATGTGTGTTGTTTTTCTCGACTATAAATAACTCAAAATTTAAAGTTAGACTAAAAACACAAAATTATTAAATTATTTAAAATGTCCAAATACATTAATAAAATTAAAAAAATATTAAAATTAAACCAATCAAAATTGTCCAAATCAAGTAGTGCTTCATTAAAGAAAAGATCCAGTATAAATATTCAACTGATAAATACTTTTGCCAGACCAGTCAAGCTCGGTCATTTTTCTCATTCAAAAATCTCCTCTAAAAATTCTTCATACACAAAACTCAAAAATTCATCAGAAGAATCATCATATGACTTGGAATCGTCAATGAACTCGTCCAATGTAACCGGAATTTTAGAAATGGATTCAATACTTGATGTTAATGCTAACCATGAACAACTTGTTCTTCCAAATGCTTTTGGTAATCCAATTTATGAATCACTTACAGATATTAATTATATTTAATTAAAGATAATTTATATTTTTATATTTTAATTTTATAAATTTTTATACATTATGTAATTCCGTATATTTTATAAATAAAACTATTTTTTATCAATTATTTATTTATATTCTTAATTACCTTAATCAATATTTAACATTGAAATTTCAGCTTTCGGATTTCAGAAAATTTATTATTGTAATGAATTCATTGAACTTTACAAAAACGTTTGTCGTACAATTTTGGTAATGTACCGATCTTACTATCAAACGTATACTTTAGGGTTTTCGGTAAATAAGAAAAATACCCACTTTCTGTTTTTATAAAAATCCCCATTTGAAATTTCCCCACTTTTTTATTTTCCTTTGTATAATTTTCCCCACTTGTGAATTTTACCCGTTTGTAAAATTCCCCACTTTGTGGGAGGAGTAATAGAAATTTTTTTTAAAGAAGACTTAAAATGAATTAGGAATCGTTCTGAAGTTAAGGTTATGGTCACTCTATTCAAACGATTCGGTTTAAGTCTTTAGGGTCTGTGAATTTAATTTCTATTCACTCATTTCAATTCACCATTTTAAGTTAAATTTTTTTTACGGAATAAAATTTTTCTAGAGTTAAAATTGCTACCACTTGTATCATTTTAGTTAGATCCAACAAAATAGGAAAAAAATTCTTTTTTGAAATGGAACTTTTATCCAAGAACTGCCGTTATGTTAAGTTAGTTTGACTTAAAACGTATTCCGATCTAATACGAATGGTCTTTATAATTTTTGTTTCATACCTTTATGGTTACCTTTCAAAAATCAAATTAATAGTAAGTAATTTTTATAGAAAACTACAAGGTAAAAAAACATTAAGTATCTTTATTGACTGAAAAACGACAAATATCAAAGAAAATTAACTAAATTAATTAATTTTCAAAAAAAAATTTGATTGGTTAACTCTTTTTCTAAAAGTGGGACATTTTCTAAATGGGGAAAATTATAAAGTGGGTTTTTTTATAAATGGGGAATTTTACAAATGGGGAGAAAAAAAGGGGGGGAGAAAATTACGATGGGGAATTTTAAAGTGGGGATTTTTCTACTAAATCGGGTTTTCTTTATAAAAAGAAAAACTTCTCAAAAAATTGTAAAAATTAAACCAGTATTTTTATTACGGGATATAACCTTATCTTTCCCTAATTTTTCCATGTTATCTATAGTGCTTCGATTCATAGTCGTATCAATAAATTTCAAGTCTAGGAACGTCCATCTGAGTTCACCTTTTTAAATGATTTTTGCTTTTTTTAAATAAGGGATATTAGGCTTTATTATAATTATTCGGAACCATTGTGTTTAGAATAAACACTACAGTGTGTCTATACAGAAATTTATAAATTAGTGTCTATAAATTTCTTTATATACACACTGTAAGTTTAAAATGCTACAAATTTGCAACATTTAAGTGATATTTCGGATCGCACGGATAAATGTTACAAAAAACACAAGTGTTAAAAAAGACATTTATGTTGAAAATACATATATGTACAAAATTTATTAATCTTAATGTAACTGAAACATAAATGTAACTAAAATTTTATTTAATTAATTAAAATCATGAAAAAGAATTTTTGATGTTTATATTTAAGCAAAAATTAGATTACAAAGAAAGGTGATTATTAAGAGATTTTTAAGGGAAGCAATCAAGGATATTCAGGTCTTTTTAGCAAATTTTCAAGGATTTGTGATAAATAATATTTAAATTTTTGAAAAAAACTAATTTCATCAACTGTTTAAATAACATTTTGAGTGTCGTTTGTATCCAAAAATATGTTTAATTGATAGAGAACATTTATGTTTTTTATATTTTCTTTTGCGCGGAAAAAAAATTGTACATTTAAGTTTCATGAATAAATTAAAAATATATGTTAGTCTAATGTTCAAAATAGTCAAAATAGTAAAAATGTTCAAAAAAATAATACATTTAGGTAACGATGATACAACAAATACAAAAAAGAACATTTTAAACTTACAGTGCATATGTCAAAAATTTGAAAAATACTAAAAATAAAAGCTACGTTTTTCATTTGGGGCAATATGCATTCACTTGTAAATGAAAAATGAAACATATTTCAAAATGATTGCCTAATCTTTTTGAAATAAGCTTAAAAATAAAAAATTAATTATCTGTTGTTCTATAAAAATAGAGGCCTAGAACACCCGGTATTCCCAAGCGGTCACCCATCCAAGTACTAACCGGGCTCGACGTTGCTTAACTTCGGTGATCGGACGAGAACCGGTGCATTCAACGTGATATGGTCCTAGGCATTTATTTACTCTTTTATTCTTCTATTTAAAAACAAAAATAGCTTCAAATTTCGAAAGAGTAAAAAATGCACTGGCCGGGAATCGAACCCGGGCCGCCCGCGTGGCAGGCGAGCATTCTACCACTGAACCACCAGTGCTTCTATTTATTGTTTAACTGTCTATCATTTTTGATTTTTGGAATATAAATTCTTATTTATTGAATTAAAAAGTATAATTTAAAAATAACTTGAACCACAGGTGTTTAGGGTACTAGCCTGTTGATTAAACTTGAAACTTAAAAAAAAGTGTTTATATCTTTATTACTCTTAGTAAAAGTATTTTTTTATGGTCTTTATTTTATTTCTGAAGCTTTAAAGAGTTTAGTTTTTAAAATTTGTTTTTTAATATATCGACAATAGGAAAATTAAATTTGTTAAATTGAAGAACAACTTTAAAAACTTTATTTTTTTAGGGTTTAGAAACAAGAAAATTATTAAATTGTAAATTAAATAAAAGCATGTAATTCAGTATAAAATGGACTATAATTCCGATTAATTACGACTCACTTATAATTTTGAAATCGAAAAATATTTTTTTAAGAATTAATTACATACACAATTTATCTCTCGTCAACTAATTTCAATCAGTCTAGACAGTTTTTTTAAAAAATTCCCACCCCCAGAGGGGATCGAACCCTCGACCTATGGATTAGAAGTCCATCGCGCTATCCACTGCGCTATGGGGGCTTGTTGAATAATAATCAGGCTAAATTTGTTTTTTGATCTTTTTGATTAGAGAATTAGAGGTTCTTGAGCCCAATACCCAAAAATTTTTTTATATCATTTTATATAAAACCGATTACTAAGAACAAATAATAGAGTTAGAGTTTTTTTAAAAAGAAGCACATTTTCATATTTAAACTGCATTCGTAACATTGAGTTTGCAACAGAGATTGGAGATTGTTTCAACATTTTACAAAAGAAATTTTTAAATAATGAAAAGTTTTTTAAAAAATAAAAGAAAAAAAAAAAAGAGTCGACTTCAGTATTTAAATCGATAGCTTCGAGCACTTTAAATTGAAAAATAAAGGAAATAATTTTATTTTATAGAGTATCTTTTTTTTTTTTGAAGTAATTTTTTTCTAATAAATGGTAGGAACCAAATTTCAAGGACATTAATAGCTTGTTATTTGTTATTTAATTCTGCTTAATTTAAAGATTAAAATTATGATGATCTTTTAAATAAGTCTCAATTTAGTTTTGCCTTAAATTTAATAAAAAAAAAGGAAAAACCTATTCGAAATACTTGAAATTGTTTATTGATAAAATCTTAACTTTTTATCAATTCTCAGAGAATACTTGAAATTATAAGGTCAAGAAATTTAATCAGTCTTACTTTTTTCACAGAATTGTATTTTTAATTTTTGGATCAAAATAACTAAAACTTGTCCAATTGATTTCATGACTGAGAACTCGGAGAGAATCAAAAGATGGTTTCATTTAAAGCTAACTTGAAAATAAAATCTACAAATAAAACATAATTCTCTATTTAGCAAGTAATAAAAGTACTTTTTCATAAAATGATAGAAAGATAAACAGTAAATAGAAGCACTGGTGGTTCAGTGGTAGAATGCTCGCCTGCCACGCGGGCGGCCCTGGTTCGATTCCCGGCCAGTGCATTTTTTTACTCTTTTGAAAATCTTAAATTAAAATTGAAATAGAAGAATAAAAGAGTAAATAAATGCCTAGGACCATATCACGTTGAATGCACCGGTTCTCGTCCGATCACCGAAGTTAAGCAACGTCGAGCCCGGTTAGTACTTGGATGGGTGACCGCTTGGGAATACCGGGTGTTCTAGGCCTCTATTTTTATAGAACAATAGAGAATTTTTTTTTAAATAATTTTTTTTTTTGATATATCTAAGCTGTGGATTCAGAGTTTAGCATTTTTGGTTTTTTTTTTAGTGACAATGGCACACTTGATCAGCAGACATAAATTTCATTTAAAAAAATTGTAGCAAACAATTTCAAGAAAATTACTTTATCGTAACATTAATTGTAACAAACTTTACCAGTTTTTCTTTTAATTAAATTTTCATTAGTAATATTTGTTCTCTAAATTTTATATTCAATAAGTAAATTTTCAAATGAAAAAAAAATACGGAAATATTATTTTTTATTTTTTAATGAATAGATCTTTCCTTGATAAAATTGATTTTGGTATTTTAGTTGGTACTAGGTAGACTCTTTTAATAAACATTCTTTTTTGAATGAAATAGTCAAATAATTTTTTTTACATTCTTATAATTATTTCCTGAGACTCATTAACTTCTAATTTTTAAACCTAATAGGAAAATAAAGTAATCTATGCAAGCTTTCAATATAATTTGAAGTAGAATTTTATTAGTATTTTGAAGTTTTTATGAGATACCAAAGTTTTGTTTATTTCACTCATTTCATTTCTTTCAATTTTATTCTACAACTTTTTTTTATTTTATTACTTTTTTGTTTTGTCTTATTTAGCATAATAAAAATTATTTTTTTGCCTCATTTTGCTTCGATTTATAAGCTGATTTTAAAAAATTTAAATGCTCATTGGTGAATGAAAAATGTTTAGTTTGAAACTTAAACTCAATTTAAAATAATATACATTATCTAATAAATACAAGCCCCCATAGCGCAGTGGATAGCGCGATGGACTTCTAATCCATAGGTCGAGGGTTCGATCCCCTCTGGGGGTGGGAATTTTTTCGTCCATAGATATATCTTTTGCCACAATAACTTCAAGATACCCGAAAAGCAACTTTAATTTGATTTCGCAAAAGAATAAGTATGTTCGGCCGGGGTTTTAAATGCTTACAAAATGCGGAATTTTTTTATAAATTTCAGTCCAAGTTTTTACTTTTGCTCATTTTATTTACCTGAAAAAATCATGTTTATCTTTCTTTATTTTGCTTCAAAGCCATGCAATTCTTTCAAACATTATGAAATTAATTTTTTTAACTAAAGAAAAAAAAATTTTACTTAATTAAATTCATCATAAAAATATATTAAGTTAATTGTTTATTGATAAACTCTACACACAAAACTTGAATACAAATAAATATAAACAATTTGAAATTCAAATAGAATTTATTAACCGAAAATTCTAAAATCGCAACGAAAATAAAAAAAAATCATAATTTTCATTCAGACAAGAATAATTTTTTTTTTCAAAAAAAAAATTGAACATGGCTAAGAAAATCTCGACCATAAACTTAAAAAAAGAAATAAATTTTTTCACAGGTTGTACTATAATTATTGGAAATATAATTGGTAGTGGTATATTTATAGTTAGTAAAGGTGTATTGGAGCATTCGGGTACTCCGGGTGTTACTTTGATTGTATGGTTTCTATCAGGATTATTAACTTTATGCGGTGCTTATTGTTATACAGAGCTAGGTACTTTAATTCAGACTAGTGGAGGTGATTACGCTTACATAAACGAGTCATACGGAAGACTTTTAGCATTTTTATACACGATTACAATTGTTTTTGTCGTATTTCCGTGCATTACAGCCGTGAGTGGAATTACAGTCTCATCTTATATACTTCATTTATTTTATGAGGATTGTCAAGCACCTCTTTATCTTGAGCGTATAATTGCCGGCTTAACTATATGTTTCTTAACTGTTTTAAATTTGTATAATGTTAGACTTGTTAGCAAAATTCAAGCAGCATTTACAATTACTAAAATATTTGCATTGGTCATTATTATTTTTTTGGGTTTGTATTCGTGTTTGAATCGAAGTGAATATGTAAAGCATAAAATTTTAAATGAATGGTTCGATGTGAAAAAAATGAATCTTAATGGAATTGGCATGGCTTTTTATAATGGTTTATTTGCTTATTCCGGTTGGAATTGTTTGAATTTTTTAACCGAGGAAATGAAAGAGCCTCAAAAGTAAATCAAATAGATAAGAAAAAAGTTTTTTTTTTGAAAAATTAAATTTTTTCATTATTAGAAATCTACCACGTGCTTTAATTGTTGCCATACCATCGATTACATTGATCTATCTAATAACTAATATCTCATATTTTTTAGTACTGTCGCCGAATGAAGTTCTATCATCAGAAACAGTTGCTTTAGTAATTTTTAACAAAAGATATATAAATTTTTTTAAATTTATAATTGTCATTTAGACTTTTAGTAAGAAAATAATGGCTCAATATGCTTGGTTGACACCTTTATTTATAGCTTTTTCTACTTTTGGATCACTAAGTGGATGTATTTTGGGAGCTTCAAGAGCTTATTACGCGTCGGCCAGAGATGGAAATTTGCCTCAATGTTTTGCACTTATTTGTATTAAAAATTACACACCAATTACTTGCATAATCCTACAGGGTTTAGTCTCGACTTTATTACTTCTAGTCAGAGATTTAAATTCGTTGATTTTATATGGAGTTTTTACAGAAACTTTATTCATAGCTATATCACTAAGCTCAATTTTTTACTTTCGTTATACAAGACCCGATGCTAATCGACCGATAAAAGTAATTTAAAAAATTTGATATAGAAAATCTGAAATTTTATTTTTTTGCTTTTTAAGGTAAATTTAATATTTCCAGTTTTATTTCTAATTGTTTGTCTCTTCCTATTGGTACTGACACTCTATCAATTTCCTAATGAGGTTTTTTTTGGACTCCTATTAGTCGTATCAGGTGTGCCGATTTATTATTTTACAATAGTATGGAAAAAGAAGCCGAAATTTTTGGAAAAAACTTCAGGTAACATAAATTTATATAGATTGAGCATTAAAAAAAATTTTTAAATTTATTTCTTTTAGATCAAGTTACACTTTTTGCTCAAAAAATTTTTCTGTGCATTAAAGAAGACTAGTTTGATTGAATAAATATTAAAAAAAAAATTTTTAAGTTTTTTTTTTGGGTAAAAAATCACCCACCCCCAGAGGGGATCGAACCCTCGACCTATGGATTAGAAGTCCATCGCGCTATCCACTGCGCTATGGGGGCTTGTTAAATAATATTCAGACTTTACAAAATTGAAAAAAAAAAAGTTGCTAAAAATTATGTTATCAAGTTAATGATTTCTAAAAATTAATAAAGTCCCAAGCGGTCACACATCCAAGCACTTCATTTCAATACTTAATTAGCGTTTGAAAAAAGAACGCGAAGCTTAATCTTAAAAAAATCTGTTTCCGTGGCCACCTTTGTATCCCTTTAATTAAATGAAATGCTAAAAAAATAGACATATCAAAATTGGCAAGAAAATGGAATTTAATTTTTAAAAGCACTTCATATAAAATTTGGGTTTTGAAGCTTTTTAGACTTTCTTTTTTATAAAACTATCAAACTTTATAACAAACAAAAAAATGTGGTAAACAACAGTTTGTGTTTATAATTTAAATTATTGGGAGTTGCAGGTTTAAGCCATAATTTACGATATTTGTTCTATAAATATTTTTTAAAACTAAAAAATAGAGGCATAGAACACCCGGTATTCCCAAGCGGTCACCCATCCAAGTACTAACCGGGCTCGACGTTGCTTAACTTCGGTGATCGGACGAGAACCGGTGCATTCAACGTGATATGGTCCTAGGCATTTATGTACTCTTTTATTCTTCTATTTAAATTTAAATAAAATGAGTTCTTAATTTGAGTAAAAAAGTAAAAAATGCACTGGCCGGGAATCGAACCCGGGCCGCCCGCGTGGCAGGCGAGCATTCTACCACTGAACCACCAGTGCTTCTTTTTATTATTTAATTGTCTTTCATTTTTTATTTTTATTTTTGGAATATAAATTCTTATTTATTGAATTAACAAGAAGAATCCTCATGTTTAAAATATTTGTTCAATTTTTAATGATAAAAATCAATGATATATAGTTTTAGGAAATAGTACTTTTTTACTGGCCAAAGTTTTTTTGATGATTTTTTCCATAGAAGTAAACTAGATCAAATTTTTAATTGTAATGTCATTAAGTTTTATCTTCAATTTATTCAGAGAATAAGACCGTCATTCCCTTTACAATTACGATTGCAAATTTAAGTCTAAAGAAAGAAGATGTTTTATATCAAGTAAATATTAAACAAAGACACCTCGTTGATTCTCTTCGAGTTCTCAGTCATGAAATTAACTGGACAAGTTTTGGTTAGTTAAACCCAAAAATTAAAAATATTATTCAATCAAAAAGAAAACACTAATTAAACTTCTTTACCTTATAATTCCATGTTTCTTTGAGAATCGACAACAAGCCAAGATTTTATCCATAAAAAATTTCAAGTATTTCGAATAGGTTTTTCCTTTTTTTTTTATTAAATTTAAGTCAAAACTAAATTGAGACTTATTTAAAAGATCGTAATTTTAATCTTTAAATTAAGCAGAATAATTCGATCAATAACAAAGCAAGCTATTAATGTCCTTGAAATTTGGTTTTTTCCATATATTTTATTTATTAGGAAAAAATTACTTGAAAAATAAAAAAAAAGATACTCTATTAAACAGAATTATTTCCTTTATTTTTCAATTTAAAGTGCTTGAAGCTATCGATTTAAATGTTCAAGTCGACTCTTTTATTATTCTTTTTTTTTTTTAACTTTTCATTATTTAAAAATTTCTTTTGTAAAATTTTGAAACAATCTAAACTCCATGTTACAAATGCAGTATAAATATAAAAAACAAAAGAGAAATATAGTATTTTGGGAATTATTCTTTTTATATGGATTTTAGTTTTTATCAAAGAAAAGTAATCTTAATGAGTTTTTTCTTGATTACATGAGCTTCATTTAGAAAAAAATAAGTTTGAAAATAAATTTTTTTATGCAATCTTTATGTAACAAAAAAATAAGTATTTAATTAGAAAAAAATTGTATAAAATTAACTTCTTTTAGTTTTAAAATAGTGGGAAGAAAATTAATTTTCAAAAATGTAGATTTTAATTTGCTTTATATGCTCAAGAAAATTTAGATAACATGGATTAAGCTTCTCTATTTTAGATTCTTTGCTTTTTATAACTTTTTTCAGCGGCTGATTTCATGTGTTAACAATTCTATTTGGAAAAATATTAAATCTTGATTAAAAAAATTTTAATTTTTCTTTGGTTATGTGTAAAAAAATTCGTTCCGTAACTAAAGTAAAAATTTTGTCTAAATTATCTATGCCGAAATAATAATTTAAAGATTCAACATCATGTCGAAAATAACTAGCTAAACCTCACGTATTGTTTACCTTTAGCCAAAAAACACTAATGCTACATTAGTTAACTTTTGAAAATTTGACATTGAAAAATATTTCATAAAAATCAAACAACTTTAAAAAAAAGATAAATATCAATCGAATTAGAAAAATATTGGTTTTTGTTAGTTTTTTAAGGCATACTTTTACCGTAATCAATTTTTAAAATCGAAGCTTTTTTTCTAGCATGTGCAAATAACATGTCGCATCGTCTATATACAGTACAAAGCTGAAATAAGTTAGCGAAAACACGAACAGAAACAAACACTGTTCGAACACATGTTGCAAAATGTTCGAACACGCCGTTAACTTATTTTAGTTGGGTACTGTACCGAAAATATTTGTTTTTTGACGTCGCACTTTTTTGGCGACGTTAAACATTCCTAAAAAAGAATCTGTATTTAATAAAAAACCTAAGTAAATCCTGCAATTGTTTAATCGCTGTATTTCTTCTATTAAAATAAAACATTTATGACATGGATTAAAGAATTAAGCCTTTAATCCATCTCTCCAAAATAAATTTAAATCTTTTAAAATTTTTTTTTTTTTTAGAAAATCAATTTTCAGTTTTTAAATTAATTTATAATATTTTTTAAAATTATTTAGATATTACGTAAATGGAGATATGATCTTAATTTAAGAGAGAAGGTTAAGTTTTTTGGAAAAATAATGAGCATCTTGTTCTAGGTTGCAAATTAAGTTATAATATTTAGCGGAAATAAATGAGATTTATGTAAGGAAATTATAAGAAAAAATTTTTTATTTACAACACAAAAATAAACCAACAAGATTTTTTTAATTTCATTTGTTATTTTAAAAAATTTTGATTGCATTCAAAACGAGACATCCCGTTATATTTGGAATAATCATGATTAGGATCTAATTGAAATTGTTCAACTAAATCGCTAACAATGTCAATAGGAAAATTTTCATTAATATTTGAATCACACTTGAATATATTTAATTTTAAATATTTTTGTTCATTTTGAATGCAATTTTCAAATTTATTTTCGTTTAAACAACCAGGATCCTGAAAGCTATCACTTGATATTTTATCACGAATCGAATCCGCCTCGTCTTTACTCAATTTTTCCACATAAATATCTTTATCTTTCATAGCACTTGGTTCATATTTAAAATTCGATATTAACTTTTCAATATCGTCATCCATCAAACTATCGTTATCTAACTTTTTTTCTGAATCATCCAATATAAAGTTGTCAAACTTAAATTTAAAAAATTTAATATGACAACTAACAAAATAAATAAAAATAAAAAAGCTACCTTTGTTGATTGATTTATATTTTTGTTATGCCAAAATCCATTTAGTTTAATTTCGCATTTTTCAAGATCAATCTGATAAGATAAGAAATATAAAATAAATCTTTAAAGTAAATATCAAAAAGTAAAAATGGTTGTCGTAAATTGATAGTAAATATTTTTTCTTTTTACCACAGAATTTCAATTCTAAAATCCTACGTAAAAATAATAAATTATAAATTTGAGAATAAAAGGAAATTTATATTTAAGCTTTTAGAAGAACAAATATGAGCTTTTACTTTCTATGTCATGATATGGAAAATTTTTATTTTTAGATCGTGTAAATTATTTAGATAAGTATTGCTATCACCTTAGTTTTAAGTTAAAAAAAATAATGAAAATTTTCGAATTTGTTGTGTTCTGTAAAGTAAAGGATGCCAAATTCGGAGAGTTTGCTGCGAAAAATTTACTTACTTTAAAGCGCCAAAGTACTTTGAAAATCAATTTTTTTTCAAGTTATTGTTCCACTTTACTTTAAAAGAAAAAACAAAAGTTTACCATTTTCTATTAACTAATACTTTACCTAATTTACTTTAAAAAAAGACAATTTGATCTAACTTACTTGCTAAAGTAAATGAAAGCAAAGTATATGAGACAATTCTAGTTTTATCACAAAGTCCAAATTTTACCCACAAAAAAATTAGAAATAAAATATTAGCAGTTCTTGTTAATTTTTTAAAAATTAATAAAATAAAAAAGTTATAAATCTTTTTCACGAATATTTTGAAAAATTCTTTCTCAATTTTGCATTCAAATAATCCTGAAAATTATTTGAAATTTTACGAATGGGGTTTTTTATAATGAGTCTTTCACTTTTTCCCAAAATACAGGTTCATTTTTGGACAATGGGGAAACGTTTTTTTACCCAAAAAAAGTTGGCTATTATCTTTTTAAAATATTTTTGAATTAATGAATTTGTTTAATTATTTATCAAAAACCAAATTAAAAGACCTATCTTATCTTTTCTTAATTACACGAGATTTTTTTTAGGAATTAAGAAAAGCACAAATTGTTTCAGTCTTCTTAGCATTTTTTTTTAGAGCATAACTAATATTATAGCTTTGCTAATGGGATTTAAGAATTATGGTGCACTTTTAGATTTTGACTATTGACTGAAGAGAAAAATCATTCTAAAAGACTAGTAAAAGAGACCATTTATTTGTAGGGAAGGTCAACAAGAATTATATTTTTGATAAATAATTCAACAAATTCATTAAATGAATTCAGAAAATATTTTATACAGAGATTTTCCTATTTTTCAAAAATGAGGGTTCGTGAACGTTAAAAACGATGCTTATAACTGTGAAATAAAATTTCGGCTGACTCGGTTTTCTTTTTAATTAAACAAATAGAGATAAGATTTTTCTAAATTAATTTAAACGTAATTCGGTTATTAAATGTAAACTTAGCTATTCTAGTATGTACAGTGGTTATTATTAAAATGTAACATCAAGCGTAAATTTTGATCATAACCGTAACCCCATGTTAATTCAACTTAATCCTCAATTTGAAGATGTTAAAGCAATGGTTACGGTTAAGATAAAAAGTTACGGTTGACGTTACACTTTTAAATGAATGTATAGCACAATTAAATTGAATTTTTTTTTCAAAAAAATATGAAAATTTTAAGTATTGAACAACACTAAGTCGGCCTTTTCCGAATTGACTCAAAACAGTCCTTTTTATATATTAAAGAAAAGCAAAAATTCTATCAATGACCAAATAGTCTAATTTGCCATTTTTCAAACACGAAAATTTAAATTTCTTTTTATTATGCGGTTAAACTGTTTTGTAAGGCAATGTGAAGTTACGAATCAATAGATCAATTCATAAATCAATTCAATTAAAATTAGATATAACTTTTTATAAATTCATTTGTAAAAATATTTAAGCATGCGGGGTGATGCGACATGGTATGTCACATTTAAAAAAATCAAGATTTTTTTTAAAAATTGATTATGTAAAAAGTGTCACAAGTTAAACTTTCAATAAAAAGTACGCAATTTCTCAAGAAAATAACCAAAAAAAGGCTATTTGATTATTTATATAAGGTGAGATTATAAAATTTAATTAACAAGATGATGTGACATTGTATGTCACACAATGTAACAATAATTTTTAGAAATGTAATTAAAAGGAGAAAGAGTTATTTGGTTTTAATTTATTGATCGAATTGATTTGCGCGAAATGATTCATAACTTCAAATCGCCGTTTTGTTTTGGAATCTAAATTTTTTTGTATTTCAAAAAATTTAAATTCATATTTTTAGAATTTAAATTCATAAATATTAATTTAAGATTTTTCAAATAATCAAAGTTTCATGTTTATATTTTTTCCAGCTTAAAAATTTCCTACAGCTTACATATATAAGCTCATGTTTTTATTAATGTTTTTCACTTTTGGAAATTTTTCACTAAAAAATTGTCAATCCGAATTTTCCGTCGAGAATAAAAAAAAATGAGACTGGCTTAAGATTAAGATTAGTCAAAATTAATCAAATTTTTTAAAACGCTTAATGAAAATTTTGTATATAAACGAATATGAAAACTGATTAAACGATTTTTTTTCAATAATATTTTTGATTTTTAACCTTTATTAAAAACAACTTGAAAAATTA
>NTPY01001007.1:49516-66316 GCA_002922825.1 Brachionus calyciflorus
CATTTTAAAATGGTTTTGTGTCGATTTTGTTTCTGTTCTGTGTCGGTTTTGTGTATGCTCTGTTTAAACATTGTTTATGTTTTCGTTAACTTTGTTTCCGATTGTACTGTACTCATATACTTTTTGTCTTTTTCTTAATTCTTTAACAAATACCGTAACAATTTTTAGAATTTTTTTTGGAAAGTAATTTGACTCTTTGATTTTTTCAGTACCTTTTCCATTAGAGCTAAAATCAAAATTAAGAAATAAATTAGAAATTTCATTATTCACTCTAAATTTTAATAACGTTTACTCAAATTTATATTTTACATTTATTCTTATTTAATCTTAAGTCTAATGGAAAAGGTATTGAAAGAACCCAAGAGTCAAATTGTTCGCCAAAAAAAATTCTAAAAATTTTTATTGCATGTAATCGATGGGGTGTAATAGTAAAGAACTTGACTTTAACCATTTTTCCTAGAGTTCTAACCAAGAGGGTACGGTAACTAATTTCTACGCTTTTATTTTTTATTTCAATAAAAAAAATTAAAGTAAAACTGATTAATTATATACTTTATACCATAAAGTATAGTATAATGGCCAGCCCTACTTGTCAACAAAAACTTTACTTAATTTACTTAAAAAAAGAAAACTTGATCTACCTTACTTGCTAAAGTAAACGAAAGTAAAGTAAACGAGACAGTCCTAGTTTTATCAAAAGTCCAAATTATTAAAATTAAATATTAATTGAAAAATTGATTGTATAATTTTAAACTTGAATTTTTTTTTTTCAAAAATATGAAAATTTTAAGTATATTGAAAAACATTTAACAATAACCGAGATACTGCGCGTCGAAATGCTCATTGAATTTTGTATTGACTTGACCAAATTTGAAAATTAATTCAATTCAATTTGTAAAAAAACGTAAAAAAATATTGGTCTTTGATAGAATTAGAAGCTAAATTTACATGTGTTTAGCATGATAGTAGTCGACTTAGAAATCAACCATAAAGTAGAATTAAAGTAGATTTTAATCGAATCTCAAAATTAAAAGTCGAATGTTAGAAAAGTCGACTTTTTCCGAATCGACTAACAACAGTACTTTTAATATTAAAGAAAAGCAAAAATTGTATCAAAGACCAAGTGGTCTAATTTGCTTACAATCGATTTTTCAAAAACAAAAATTTTTAATTTCTTTTTATTATGCGATTAAACTGTTTTGTAATTACGGTCAAAACAGCGTGACATTTTTTATTTTACTATTTGAAATTAAATTTTTTTTTATATTTCAAAAAATTTAAATTTTAAATTTCTCGATCAATTTTTCATAAATATTAATTTAAGATTTTCAAATAAAATTTTAGTGAAGATGCTTGGCTCAAAAACGCAAGTATTGTTTAAGCATTTTTTCATTAATCGATTAAGAAAAATGGCTTCTTAAGATTTCAGATTTGAGATGTATTTGAAAATAAGAAAAAAACAATTCGTTCTATAAAAAAAGTTTATCTCACCTTATTCACAAAACTCAAGATAAATTATTAAAATAATTAACGGTTAAAGTACACCGTTAAATATATGAAATCAAAATATATTTTTATATTTAATTAAAAATCACATTTTTTTTAAAAAGAACTTAATTTACTTTACGTTTATTTCCTCAAATTCTGATTAAAAAGCAAATTATGGTAATTATTTTTAAGGAAGTCAAGACTATTAATTTTAAGATGTCTTCTTGAAAGATCAAAATTAAGTCTTACCATTTTCCTAGAATTTAAGAACATTAAGTCTAGTGCCTTCGATCATTATATCATTTTTAATTAACAGAAAAAAATTATTTAATTCTTACACATATTTTTAAGAGGATTTAGACAAAGAAAGAAAACAAATATAATAGAAAAATAAAAATTACATTTTCTAGATCATCTATTTCTTTAACTTCATCTAGTTTGATTGAAACCTTTGGTGAAATTTGATGATTTGATTGATCATATAAAGAATTGTTTAAAGTATCATTTTCGTTTGGATCTTTTATGTTCTTGGCTTTGATTATGACGGATTCTAAAATCAAAAAAAGCATTTAATATTTATTTATGTAATTAGAAGTAATCTTGAAAATTTGTTAAATATCTACCATCGTTTAAATAATCAAACATACTCATAAAAGAGCTTATTGATTGATTTGATTTAGACAAAAATTTTTTTATAGGATCTATTTCGTTTTTTAATTGTTTACTTAGAAAATTAGATTCTACACCCGAGTCTAACATCATTCACATTAACAAACGAATTTTATTTATATTATTTTTTTTTATTAGCTCTTCTCTAAAAGATTAAATAAATTTCTGAATACTTCGGAAAAAAATTTTTTTTTTCAAATATTTTTTTAATTATGGAAAAAGGAAAAATGTGTAATGTAACTAAGGCAACCATAAGCTTTTAAACTGTAAGGTTCTTTGTCTTAGTTTTATTTAAAAAAGCTTTAAACTCTAAACTAAATCATGCGCCCAAAACTTCAAAAAAAGTGTCAAGATGCGAACTTAAGAGGAGAATAAAATATTACAATGGGATTTGTTTTTATTTTGTTCAATCATCTCCCATTATTCACGTTGCAAGGTTAGGAAATTTCTTTCTTTCCATTAATTTAATTGTATAATAAAAAAAAGGAAATTCAAGCAACATCAGAGGATGTCAGAGTTTATTAAGCAAAATTTATTTCGATAAATTTTTTAAAAAACGGAATTATAAAAAGAATAGATTGTTGAGTAAATTTCCTATGAGTTTCTAGATGAATGGTTGTGTAATCCGAATCTTGATCGGAAAGAATCTCGAATTTTGAAACATCCAAATAAAAGCTAGTGTTTCTCTCTCTTTTACTTTTTTTGTTGATAAATTTTTATTTTTAGTTTAGCGTTTTTTATTATTTTTATTTTTATTAAAATTTGAGCAACTTTCTAGAAAAGTCGCGTCTGTTTAGCTTTAAATTAGAAATGACTGGTCTCATGCTTTAGATGATTTCGAAAAACTGAAGTTTTTGATTAATTGAATAAGAATATAAAAAAAAATTATTTAAGATAAAAAAATTGAGTACATGAAAAAATTTAATTTTTCATTTGGTTAAAAACCATTATTTAGAGTCATTCAAAATTAGTCAATTGTTTATAGTAAAATTTTAACAGGTCTCATTTTAAAAATTGATAACGATAACTTTATTTTTCCTGAAATGTAACCAAAACTTGTGAATGACAAGAGCAATTTACCCTTTCAAGAAATGCAAAATTTATCTTTTGTGAAAATAAGGAAGCCAATTTTTAAAATCATAGAAATTATTTTTTTAACATTTTTAAAAAATTGAGTTGAGTATATTGTGTTAGTATTGAGCAGCTTGACGAATGCTTAAAATTATTTCAACTTATTTTGAGAAATACATGCGTAAGTAATCAAAAAAATGTTTTAATTTTTCAATCACTGTTTGTTTTTGGTTTTAAATTTTTTGTCAGTTAATAAATAAAAGTGTCTTTTTCATAAGTAATAAATTTTATTATTTTTTGAATTTTATTATCAAACGAAATTTAAATCTTTTGAAGCAAATCTTTAAAATGAAGTCAAAAAATGATCAGAGTTTACTTATAGTGCAATATAAGGAAAAAAATATTTTTATCAATTTTTCTAAATGTTGCAATATTATTTTATAGGGAATCAAAAATTTTTTTCTTCTAAAAAAGTTGTAAAATAAAAAGCAATAATTTTAAGACAAATCAAACGTTATTTTGCCGAGACTGTATAAGATGAAACTAAAGTATTTGATTTGATGTAAAAAAGGATAGGTAACTTACTAAAAAGTAAGTCTAAAAGTTATCAGTGTATTAATTAATCTTCCAAACAGGATTTTATCAAAAGAACACTAGACCGAAAAATTGGTGGTCTGAGGCGTCCTATTTTTTAAAGTTGTTGTAAAAAATCCATTTTATTATCCCATTAAAGTTTTCATTGATAATTTTAAGCCTTTTTCTAATTTACATTTATAAAAAATAAATTAGCAAAATTTCCGACAAAATAATTCTATAAACTAGTTTTAAAAGTAATTTTCTATATTGTCAAAATAAAAACTAAGTTGAAAATGATTTTATCTACTTCCCACTTGATATATAGAAAAATAAAAAGAGTTGTCATTAATTTCAAAGGGAAAAAGCAATAAGTTCTCTTTGTCAAAATGTAAGGCCAAATAACAAATAATATTTATATTTATTTTTAAGGTTATCATTTTGAATTAAGGAAAATCGAATTCCTGGTTTTTAATTTGATTATTACGCAAATTTAACTTTTTGTTTTTAATTAAAAAAAAGTCCGTAAAATCAACTTGCATGCATCATTTTTTTTTAATACAAATTTACATGGGACTACGCTTGTTGAAATTTACTGAAAATAAAAAATAAAATTTGCTTATTAATGTCAAATATTTATTCAAATTATTGATAAAAAAAAAATTTAAATTTGAATTTTTGTTTTTTCCTCAAACTTTTTTTTTGTTTTTTTTTTTAAATAAAATTATTTCATTTTTACTTAATCACAGAGAATAAATTTTTTAATTTGAAATTTAATGCATTTGTGTTTATTTAGAGATAAGTTCAATTCGGAAGTTAGCTTTATTTTGTTGTTGCCAGAAAAATAAGTATTAAGAATTCTTTTTTAATATTTTATTTTTCTAGATTTTAAAACTTAAAAAAGTTTAGTTAATTGAAGCATACTTGAAAAAGTATTTTAATTTAACAGATTCAAAACAAATTTAAAATATACCCTAGAAGGCCTTAAAGAAAAATGTCTGTACAATTTTTAATTAAATTTGTGCAGACCCCGTCAACTTTAAGTAATTTTACCCTTACAAATTTTAAACTCAATATTTCTTTTTCAAGTATCTTATTTTATTCTTCAAGATCTTTATTATTTTATAATCTTTCTTTTAAACTTAAAAACTAAGATAAAAACTTGCTTTGAAAATGAAAGAAAAGCGGTTTAAATTTGCCAATGTAAATTTTAAGACAAATAAAGAATTATTGAGTATCCGGAAAAAAATAAGAAAATTTGAAATTAATTAAAAATTTATTCACAAATTAATTTTATTCTAGTCACAATTGAGATCTCTGCAATAAAAATCAAAGGCTTAGAAATAAACATTTTTTGTATTTTTTAAAATTAACTTGGTGCGAGATACCAAAATCTCGTTACGAGTTAAAATATTTATATATTTTTTAAAGATTTTAAGACATAATTAGGTTTTCTGTAAAAAATAACACGTAGGATTATTTTTTAAATAAGGCAAGCAAGATTGTAAATATTGTACTTAGTAGGTTTTACGAGACATTAGAGAGAAAATCTGAATTTTAATTATTCGTACATTTTCAAGTTAGAAAGATCTCGATTAACTAAAATCATGTTAGTAACCTAATAAACGCTTTTTTTGGGTTGTGGTTTATTGGTTATTTCCTTAATGTAAATTTAAAGTTAACACCTTAAAGATACAAACAATTAGTTTTTTATACTTCACTGCTTTCGACTTTATTTCGTGCCGTAGCTTTCTTGATGACGTTGATTCGATATTGAAAAATATCGTTTCCCAGGAAACATTTCTTGACAAGGACAGTATAGAAGACGAAGGGTATAGGATCTTCAAAAGATTAATCAAGAAATAAGATTCTATGTTTTTTCTCGAATTTCCTTATCGTGAAATTTTTCGATCTTGTAGGAACTTAAAATGATTCCTATAAGATCCTAAGATTTAAAACTTTCAAAAACTTATGTAGGATCTTGTTTGTGTCTTATGGGATCTTACAAGATCGAAAAAATTTACCCAAAAATTTTAATAATAAGGATTCTTTTCTAAAATTTATTAAGGTTCTTGTTTTAATTTCTTAATCGGAAATTAAAAAATTTTACTTACGAAATCTTTCTTATGGGAATTTTTTTTCAAAGCTAAGAATCTTACTAAGATCTTGGAAAGGTTAAAAGATCCTATAACATACTGGATTAAGATCGTTAACATCCTTGATAAAGAAAAGACAAAGTTTTCTGTCCGGAATCTTAAAAAGATCTGTTTAGGATTTAGTTCATGGGTAATAACTTACTTATCTGCCATTTTTATTAGTAAATCCAAACTATCTTAAGAAATGTAAGTCTAAACACGACAAAGTTTTTCATATGCTTAAACTTACTTAAAATTAAGTCTTAAAATTATGTTAAAAGTTATTTAAAGCACCCTTTCCTTTAATTAATTAATTGTAAATTTAAAGCAATATTTTGATAATTATTTTATTACACAATATATAAAGTTATTTTATCTCATAAAATTTAGATAAAAAAAAAAGCTTTTTCTTTGTTTGATTTTGAGCAATGTCAATCTTTTTTTGTTATTGTTGTTGTATATTTTGATTAAATAAAATTTTCTTTTATCTTTTTTATATTTTTCTAGTTGTTGTTGGGTATTTTGGGATCTCTTATTTAGATTAATGCATTATTCTATTAAGTAACATAAATTACTTAATCTTGAAATAGAATTTAGTATCATCGAGGTTTTTTTAATTTTTTTTATTATTCAATATTTGGTCTTAGTTTTATATTAAATTTCAAATTCGATTATTTGCAAGGCTTAATTAACAAAAATTATTTTTCTTTTTTTTTTGTTTTAAAGCAAAATATTTTAATGAAATTTTTAATTTATCTTTTAAATGGCACGTATTGTTATTATATCAATTATTAGACTTCAAAGTTTAATATTGATTACATGAACCTTTTCTATTAGATTCTTTTTTTTCCGCGATATGTTCAAAAATAAAAATATTCCCTATCATTACAAAGGACAAATCCTACTTATTTTTACTTCCTTTCATTTAATTTTAAATCCAAAAAAAAAATATTTCTTAAAAAAATTTTACAGCTAGAAAATTCTTATCTGATCGTTTTACTTAAAAATTCTAGAGCGAATATTTTCAAACATGAAATTTTTCGTTTTTTGTAAATATCTCTCGAAAAAGCTCTTGAATAGAGAATTCATAAAAAATTTCGATTCGATATTGAAAAAATTTTTTTCGAGTATCATTTTCAAACATATCTTGAAAAGCAACCAAATTAAAAAAATAAAATAAAAATTACTACTATAATTTAGCATTCGAATCGAATGATTTTGATTGCTAGTGTAATTTTAATTGTACCCTAGTAGGATCTTGAGAATCTAACACTAATATTAAAATAATCTCTTTTTAGATTAAGTGAAACATCAGTCATTATATATATTTTTTTAAATATTAAGAATAATTACGTTGTTTTGAGTTCGATCTAATTTTGAATACTTATTTTGGATGAATTTTTCTAAAAGGAAGTATGCCTTGAAATATCCTTAAAGAATAAAAAAAGAAGGTTTAATATCTAGATGAATCAAAATTTATGGAAAAGTCTATAATTTATTCCTGTAATGCCTTTCAGCTTTAAGCATTCCAATTAAATTGGCTCTATTTTTTTTCATCACCAAAATTGCTCGTTCTTCTTAAATTTCTTTTCTTATTATAAAATAACTCTAGTTCGATAAAATAACTTTATTTTATAAAAATACTTTTTTATTATAAAAAAGCTCATTAAATACAAAAATACTTTACTTTTACTATAAGTCTTAATCTTATTAATAATTATCTTTAAAAAAAATGTTCGATTATTTATCGATCAATAAGTCCTGATTTTGGTTTAGGTCCTCTCTTTTTATTACATCCAATCAGATTGAATATTAATGGTAGATTCTAAAGCAAAGCACAATCGGCTAGCAAAAATGACGCAGAATCTTCGTTAAAAATCGAGAAGATAAATTAAAATTAGAACAGAATTAATTTCGTCAACAACAAATTTTTGTCTAATTAAATTGAATCTTAAATTAAAAAAAAACTTATTTTTGAGTACGGGTACGGTACGGCGAGACTAAAGAACAAAAAAAAATGAAAAAAGAATTAATAATATTTTTGTACGAGTACGTCGTTATTCGTGAAAAAGTCCGTTACCTGTATAAATTTACCTGTCCACTAACTTTTTTGTCTAATTTTACCTGTCCAATTAATTTTTTTTTAGAAATTTCATATACGATAGACATATACGAAATTTACATGTCCAATTAATCAATTAGTCTAATTATCCTTGTCGAAAATTTATTTGTCAAATATTCTTTCTCGAAAAATACCAGAATCTGCAGCAATGCATGCAAAATTCGAAATTTTTTACGACGTATTCCAGAAGATTTGTAGTTGATAAAATTGTTTATAGTTTATGGTAGATTCACCTTTTGTTTTTTTTGTGGATTGATAAAAAGCTTCTAATCTGTTTTTGTTCTGGCAAATCTTTAAAATCTTCTTTTCGGAGATGGTAAATAATGTTTGACGGAATAGTTACTTTAATACTAAAGTAGTAAACTATTCTTTCTTTGACGTAATTTCTCAAACGCTTAGTGTGAATTATTAAATGGTGATCATGCTCAGAATATTCGTTAAAATCGATCATTTTAGAATAAATTTATTTTTAATTGAATTTAGATATAGAAAAGTAAAATTTTTCAAAAAAAGATTTTTTAGAATATTAAATTATTTTTAGAGAAATAAAATCATTTTATAAGCAAAGAGTAATTTTATAAAAAAGAGTTTTTTTGGTGATAAAAAGAGTAAAAATAGTGCCAAAAAAAAAATATAGCCAATTAAATTTAAAATTTCGTTATTGGAAAGTGATTCTGACCTCGTATTTTTTTTGTCATCTAAAGTTAAATTCTTTCTTATTAAATGCAGCTTTAATTTTATATTTATAAATATGCACTATATTTTATATCATGTACTTTCCTTTTTTCTTTTTTTCGAATCAAAAAGCGGTTACTAAGCGATTATGACCAAAAACTTAAGATTGTGGGCTCCATATATCTTCTTAAAATGATAGCACTTTTTAGAATTAAATGAGGCCGACTATATTTTATCAAAATTGTCGACAGTATAATTTATCAACAAATTAATTATCAAATTTTTTGTATAAAACTTTTTTATCAAAAGAAAAAAAAGTCAACAGTGTTATTTATCAACAATTTTTTTTAAGGTTCCCGAGATCATAATTTGAACTCGCTTTTTTAGACAAAACCAATACCCTATTTTTGATTATGAGAGTCTACCAAGGTAATATTTAAAAAATAAGGCCGGCTAGTTGATATATTCTTTTTTCATAAAAAAATTTTATTATTAAAAGAAATGAAAGGAATTCCTCTGAAATCAAAATGTATTTAAAAATCTTTGATTTTTTTTAATGTTTCTATCATAAATGAGTCAGAGTCTGAAAATTCACAAGATTTTTTGATAGAAAAAAGCCTAATATATTGAAAAAATTTGTTTTAATATTAAAATTACAGCTAAAATTGGAAAAAGTTTTAAGAGAAAAATTTTTTTTCCCAAAAAGTCGCTCCCTAGCTTTGTTAATTTAAGTATGAAGAATTCAACGCAAAAGGAATTTTTACATCTTTCTTTTTTCCTTGAGGAGCCTTAGCGTTTTGAAGCCAAAAAGACAGGAATTTATAAAAAATTGAGTATTTAACTGCTGAAAATATTCAACATATATCCAAAAAAAGATTTTTCTAACTAACTAAACTTGAGTCGCTGAACACGAATTTGCAAAAAAAATTGGTCCAAAATATCAATCTTGTAGAGCTTGATACAGGGTACCCTAACTATGGCGGGTTAAAGCTTAGTACAAAAATTGGGTATTGGTTTTGTCTAAAAAAGCGAGTTTAAATTATGATCTCGGCAATCTTAAAATAAATATATTGTGTCAACTTTTATGAACTTTAAGAAGAAATAATTACTTATTTAATTTTTTAAAGATTTATATTCCGAATTACCGTCTACAAGAGTTAGCACCAGTTTAGAATTTAAAGTAACATAATTCAAACAAAATTTTTCCAGAAAACGATTATTTAGGCTTACTTAAATAGTTTCCTTAAGTTGTTCGTTAAATCAATTCATCAGTTTCTGAAACACACATCATTCACCATTTTTATCACTAATTGCCTCTTTGAACTTTAATCGAAACATAATACAGCATGTTCTGTATTTTGTGGCAGCTCTGAGAAAGGCAGTTTTTACGTCACAAAATCAAAATTTCATAGAATCGAAGAACACAACAATTTATGTGCTTAATAAAAATTTTTGAACCACCCTGCGTATCGGAATATTTCGTCAATTGAAAAAAATGACTTTAGAAGTTATGGATTAGTTTTCAAACTTCAGGCCCAAGTCTTGATTCAGAGATTCATTTTAAATATCATAAAAATTGAAAAAAAATTTCATTTTTTTGCGAACATTTAAAGAGTTTTAATTTAAACTTTAAATGAGATCAAGTTCTTTAATATTAAATTTTAGAAAGGTTCTTATAATAAGTGAACATCATAGCCAAAGAGCTTTCTATAATTGAGTATTTTTTATTTAAGAATTTCGAAGTTTTATTTTAGAGAGTTTTAATTCTTTTATTAATTAAATATAATATGAAATTTTACTAGAGCTCGTTTATTGCCTACTAAAAAACCTCCCACATTTTATATTCAAAATAATTTTTTTTTTTGTTGATATGAAATCAGCATGCGCGACGATGCTCAGTGCAAGTAATTGCTCAAAATTAGACACGGCCTGGAAACTATTAAATTTTCTTAATTTTAGTTAATAGCTCGATTAAATGTTAGTCTCAAAATGCTTTTTAAAGTCTCTCTATTCGTCTAATAGTTTAAAACAAAATTTTAAAAATATTAACCGTGATATTAATTAATTGTGATTTCTAATAATCATGACTTTGAGCAACATTCTCTATTCTATAATTTGCTTCAAAATAATATAATCATGTTTTATACTAGAGTGTCTTAGAATGGGTGTGTGTGTTTTTTATTTTAATTTTCAAGGCTACAAAAATTAAAAAGGATCAAATTTTGTCACAATGCAAAAAGTTGTGCAACAAAAAAGATTTTAACTTTCATTTTTATTTTTGTATCAAAATCACGTTTTAAAATTTAAATTGTTTTTTTTTTGGAAGCATAAAATCTTAGAAAATAAATTCTAGTCATTTTGTACCTAATTAGGTTTAAACAATTAAAAATAGAAAAATAAATTGAAGTAATCATTGTTAAAAAGAGTATATCTTTTCCTTTTAAAGTTTTCAAGGATCTTCAAAAAATTTCCCAATAATTATAAATGTCTTTTTTGAGAAAAAATTATATAAAAATCTATTTTTAACATTCCTGTTTATGCTTAGAAAAAAAAATCCTCCAACTGACAATTTATCTCATTGAGATATTTTTAGTTGAAAATTATAGCTAGTCTGAAACTTTAATTCTACCACGCCCGGTAGGATACAATTAAGTTAAACCGCATTTACTTTATGATTGGCAATACATTAGCGTGATATTAGATAAAGAAATGATTAATTAGGAAATTATTTTAAAAAAATCATATTTTTAATATTTATTTTATTTTTTAGATATTTTTGTTTTATATGTAGATTTGAGTTTTTTTTCCAAGTTTTATCTCTATTGCATTAATTTAAAAAAAAATGTCATCATCAAATCAAGAAGTTCTGATACAAATGGATCTAAATGATGAAATTATTAAAATGTATTTTAACTCATCAAACTTGTCATCTAATGAAAGTGACTTTAAATATATAAACAACGAGTATTTGACTCGGATTGAGGTTGTTTTATTGGCAACTCTATTCGTTTTGACCATAATTGGCAATTTGACTGTTATACTAATTATTTTAATGTATCGTAGTCTTTCGAATAATCGTTCAAGATGGTTCAAATTGAACAAAAATATATCAAGAATGTCTTTTTATATAATACATTTGTCTATAGCTGATTTTAATGTGGCCTTTATGAGCATTTTGCCACAGCTTATATGGCGCAGCTCAGTTATTTTTAATCATTCTCATTTTTTGTGTAAATTTGTTGCATTTTCTCAAGTAAGTAATTTTCTTAAAATTTATTTTAGAAAGTTTTATTGCATCAGCGGTTTTGTATTATGTTCTTTGACAATAAAAAATGTAAAAACCTTCAAAAAGCTCACAAAAATTTTATTGAAGAAAATTACAGATACAAATAAACATAAAAATTATTTCAAAAAATTTTAATTTGTATCTTTATTTAGATTGAAGCAAAAATTAACACATTCTTCTGATTGCTTTAATAAGCGCTTGTTTTGAAAATAAAAATTTTATTTGATACTCTGCAAATTACTACAAAATGCACTTAATCTAAAACTATTGAAATCAACTGCGTAAGTAAATTGAACAGTTGATTATGTATCATTTCAACGAATTTTATTTCGTAGAAAAATTTTGCAAAACGTTCAATGCATAATTTTTACAGAACTTAAAAATCTGTCTATTTGGCAAGTTTTTTTTTTAATTTGATTTTTTTTATGTACAATTTTATTCAAAAAAGGCCAAAGAATGGAACTTATGTTCCCAATAAATTTTGCTGCAAATAAAGCCTAAACTAGTCCTTTACTTAAATTCGGAGTTAAAAGCTGTTTATCTATTTTTATTTTAACTAAATTTTTGACTTGAATCAACGAATCATTTGGTTTAGAAAATTGAAATTTTTGCTTTTTTTACTAATTTAGAAGACAAAAGGCTAACATTGCTGAATCATGTGTGTTTACATAATTTATACTTGTCTTCTAAATTAGTTTAAAAAAAAACAAAATTTGATTTTTTTCAAACGATAAGTAAAAGGAAAATATGCCTAAATTAAGGTGGAATAAAAAAAGATAAACAGCTTTTATTCCGAATTTAAGTAAAGGACTAGTTTAGGCTTTATTTGCAGCAAAATTTATTGGGAACATAAGTTCCATTCTTTGGCCTTTTTTGAATAAAATTGTACATAAAAAAAATCTAATTAAAAAAAAAACTTGCCATTTCCATTTAAAAGTTATTAAGAAATTTGAAGACCCTCTTTAAAAGTTCGAAAAATTCAAGAAAAAATCAACGGTTTCTAAACATTTTTAAGATGACAAAATTAAACACATCTTCAAACTCTTATTTTTTACTTGAAATTTTCAAATTACTAATTTTTGTTCAATCAGCAATCCTAGTGAAATTGTTTTTTTTTTCTAAGTGACTTAAGGTCCTGGTAAAAAATAAACAAATACCTTTTTTCTCTTTACGAATATAAAAGCAACATGTGAACTTAAACCATTACTTGCAAAAATACTTTGGGTTATCAAAAGCTAATTAGATTTAAATTTATTTTTAAAGGTATTTTCGGTGTATGCGTCGACATTTATTCTAATTGTAATGGCCTATGATCGTTTTAAGTGTATATGTTGGCCAATTAAAAGTTGTTCATGGAATTACCGTAATGCTTCCTTACCAATTATAATGGCATGGATATTAGCTGGACTTGTTGCCTCGCCTCAAATATTTCTATTCAAAATTCAACCACTTTTCGCTAGGGATAAACTAGTCGAAACATGTTCGGTTAAATGGGCTTCAAAACGACAAGAGACCTCCTACATCCTATATCATTTAGCCACACAATTTGTCATACCATTTTTAATTTTAACATTTTTGTACTCGAAAATTTTTTTTACTGTTTCGAAAAATATACGCTATAAGAATGCGTCGATTAAATTCGAGCGCGAAAGTACTAAGACTTTGACAGAATTAAATTTAAAAAATCAAATAAATCTAGATAATAGTTTAAATACCCTAAATGGAACTTTGCTTGATGTTAAACATGACAGTGAAAATTCAATATTCAAAGCTAAAAATAATAAAAATTTAAGCTTTGTCGCTTGGTTAAGAACCAATCTCAGACACAAATTCTTTTTTACATCATCAAAAAAGAAAAGTAAAAATATAAAATTTACAAATAATCGATCGTGTAATACTGTGTCGAATCGTCAATTTGAAATGAAGCCTATTTTTAAGCGAAATGAAACCTTATCTGAAACGGATAAGTATTCAATGAAATTGGATTACAAGAATAGTGTATATAGCAAGAGTTTTAGCAAGAACTATCCAATTAGACAAACTTTTTCTGGCAAAGCTTTGACAAAGTCAAAAATTAAAACCTTAAAATTGACACTTACAGTCGTTCTTACTTATGTTTTTTGTTCTTTACCATTTTATGTTTGTACTTTTATTCATTTAATGGAAGATTTATCATCTAAAAAACCTTCGAATTTTTTCACACAAATTCTAGGTAATTTTTTTTTTAATCGTTGAAAAAAAAATTAATTTTTTTAAAAATTTTTATTTTCCATAGTCAACACAATGATATTGGCTAATTTGTTATATCAGCTAAATTCATGTGCAAATCCGTTCATTTATTTATTTTTCAATGGAAATATTTGTAAATTAATCACAAAGTAAAGCTCTTTTTTATTTCCAAAAATAAAAAAATAAATAATTTTTAATCGAATTTAATTTTTAAATTTAAGATTTAGATCAAAAATGTAAAGCAGCTAAACATGAAGATGAAAACCGGTTCCACTCAAATATTTTCACCTAGAATAAATTAAATATTTGACAATGTTCCAATTTTTTTTTTGTTTTTTGTAATTTTATTTATTTTGTATTTATTAAATGCCTTTTTTTAAAAAAAAATTACTTTTAAAATGTTCCGTTTTTTTTAGTTATTTTATGCGAGAAATTAAAGCTTTAAAGCTCATCTAGAGTTTGCATGTCTGTCTTTTTATATATAAAAGCAAATTTGGTCGGAAAATTTTGTTGAAAGATTAAGTACCTTGTAGAAAATAATTTGATTTTAATTATCGATTTGAAAATTTGATCGTTCAAATATATAATTAATCATTTATTATTTGATTAAATGAGAATTAAAGGAGAAATAAATGGGAAGTATTCACTAAAATTTAGTCTATTTGCATCATAGCATTCAAAATCAAAAAAAAAACAAATTAAGGCTAAAATAAGTAAACTAACTTTTACGCATTCTTTGTAAATAAACAAATAAATTTTGTTCTTTTATAAAGAAAGTCTTAATTAGCTAAATCATAACAAGAAATCGAAACTTTTTCTTGTATAAAGTATATTTGTTATGACGTATGACCTTACTGGCGCTAAATAGTTAGTCACTTATAATTACTTCGGACTCAGAGACCTTAATTTTCTTAATGGCGGATGAGACCTTACCAAACTTTCGATGCTTATCCAGAATCGCCAATTATACGTTTGGGAACAATAAAATTACTCGGGTGATTTAAAACCTAAATTAAATACGCAATTAAAATTTCACAATTTTTTGCAGACTTGACCAACAGGTGCAGAAAATTTTGCTGCACTATGCATCAACTTTTTTAAAGACAAAAGTAATTTTAAGAGCTTTGCAGAGTAATTTTTGCAGTCAAGAAATAAAAACAAAAAACTTAAACATCCCAACAAAAATTTAATTTTAAAAAAATTAAAAATGCAATATTTAAAAAAATTAAAATATTAAAAATTCTTACAAATCAAAATTCAAGGGGGATGTCTTTTTTATTTCTATCATAACATATTTTAAGTTTCCAACCGAGTATTTAATTTTTAAGAAAGATGGGCGGGCATGTTAAAGTTTATTGATTTTTTGTTTTTTTTTAACGAAAAAATCACTCTGCAAAGCTTTTATAGCTACTTTTGGCGATAAAAAAAATTGTTGCCTACTGCAACAAAATTTGCTGCACCTGTTGGCCAAGTCTGCAAAAACTTTGCTTACAGATGCAACAAATTTTGCTGCAGTAGGCAACAATTTTTTTTATCGCCAAAAGTAGCTTTAAAAGCTTTGCAGAGTGATTTTTTCGTTAAAAAAAAAACAAAAAAAACAAAAAATCAAAAAACTTTAACATGCCGAAAGATGTTATTTGTTTTTGTTTTTCGTAAAGAATTTTCCAAGATCTAATTATTTATTTTTGGATACCACACGTTTTCTGACCAAATGTTTAATCAACTTGATTTATGAAAAATCAATTAAGGTTTTTGATAATTTAAAATGTCTTTTTTTGGAAATAAACAAAAACACAATTATTATAATTTTAATGAATAAATGAAGTGTTAATCAGTCTATCAATAGATAAGTGCACTAGCTTGTTGATTTATCTTGAAACTTGAAATAGCAATCATTGATTTAAATTGTTTAAATAATAAATTTTTTATTAAAAGATTTCAATTTTGATGGGGATTTTCTAGTCTTTCTAGAATCAAATAATTTATCTAAACTTTGATTACCTAAATGCAAAAGGTAACTTATTAAGAATATTTTTGGATATTTAAATCAATTTTTTCTAGTTGAGAGGAATCTAAAGATATATAAAAAGTCAAAAATTCATAGAGGATTGTCAATTATATATCAGTTGAAAGAAATGATACTTTTTGACTTTTTTTTATAAATTAGATTGGTTTGGAACCCGACACTTTTAGACCACGATTTTGAACCCAATGCTTTAAGTTCATAAATTTTTTTATTTTCATCATTTTTAGAAGAGGAAATTTTTTCGGTTTTTGAGTGTTAAACCACCTACTTTTTAAGACACTTTTACGCTAAGATTCAAGAATCATTAAAAAATTTACTTATGGAAACTTTTTTTCTTAAATGGAAATTTTCTTTTTCTAAAGAAACATTTCAATTTTGATAAATTTTTTCAACAGAATATAATTTCTTAAAAAATTTTTCCTCTTCTAATTGTCCGCTCAAGATTTATATTGTTATAAGTTAACTTGCCATATATTATATAACGTTATTTATCTCTCAGGAATAATAACAACTTCCATCAAAAGTA
>NTPY01001007.1:66493-76768 GCA_002922825.1 Brachionus calyciflorus
CATTAGCAATTTCGATAAATCCTGAGTTTTTATCGAAAAGTCAGATACATTTCGATACTCAACCCTAATTTTTTCGTTAAAAAAAAACAAAAAAAACAAAAAATCAAAAAACTTTAACATGCCGAAAGATGTTATTTGTTTTTGTTTTTCTTAAAAAATTTTCCAAGATCTAATTATTTCTTTATGGATACCACACGTTTTCTTACCAAATGTTTAATCAACTTGATTTATGAAAAATCAATTAAGGTTTTTGATAATTTAAATAAACAAAAACACAATTATTATAATTTTAATGAATAAATGAAGTGTTAATCAGTCTAGCAATAGATAAGTGCACTAGCTTGTTGATTTATCTTGAAACTTGAAATAGCAATCATTGATTTAAATTGTTTAAATAATATATTTTTTATTAAAAGATTTCAATTTTGATGGGGATTTTCTTGTCTTTCTAGAATCAAATAATTTATCTAAACTTTGATTACCTAAATGCAAAAGGTAACTTATGACTTTTTTTTATAAATTAGATTGGTTTGGAACCCGACACTTTTAGACCACGATTTTGAACCCAATGCTTTAAGTTCATTAATTTTTTTATTTTCATCATTTTTAGAAGAGGAAATTTTTTCCGTTTTTGAGTGTTAAACCACCTACTTTGTAAGACACTTTTACGCTAAGATTCAAGAATGATTAAAAAATTTACTTATGGAAACTTTTTTTCTTAAATGGAAATTTTCTTTTTCTAAAGAAATTTTTTCTCATTAAAGCGTCTTACAAGTACATAAAGAGTAAAGTGTAATTTTTACATCTTGAATTTGGTTAAGAATTTGATTTTCAACTTTTTTGAAGTTCTACTACCGTATTACCTTGCGACGAAGTGCATGCACCAAAACCCGAAAACGAGATTTTAGTGCATGCACAAGCCTCATAGGGGCCCATGTTAAATTAACCTTTAGTAAAAGAGCATGCGCTAATTTTTGGTTTTTGGGTTTTGTCAACGCATCAACAATAAAAATTTAGATTTAAATGAGGCATTTGAAATAAAATTTTGTTTTTAAGCACCGCACTAAAATGGTTTTTAGAAATAAACCCTTGCAAATTCGAGGACATTATGGTTCGATTTTTTGAAAAATACAGTTTTTAAACTGATTGTTAAAATTTTCAACCCTTAAAACAAATTTAAAAGTTTTATTCTCATTTTATAACAAGACCAAAATCTTCTAATAAAAGCCGAAATTGTGTGTACAAAGAAAAAGATATGCTCCTTTGTGAAACTTGAGTAATTACAATTTATATATGAGTCTGAAAATTTCTGCAATAAAATTTAGCTAATAATTTTTAAAATTTTAACGATTATAAAACTTAAGTTTAAGAAACGAAAATTTTATTTTAATTGAATATTTTATATTTTTTATAATAGAATTTTCTTATTGTTATTTATAAGAACACAAGAAAAATCGATTCATTTAAAAAGAAATAAAATAATGTTAAATCGAAATGTAATGCGCATTGCAGAGATTTCCTAGACTCTTTTATAAGGTGTAAATTCTCAAGCTTCAAAAAGTTGCATTATTTTTTCTTTTTTCAAAAAATCGAACCATAATGTCCTCGAATTTGCAAGGGTTTATTTCTAAAAACCAATTTTAGACCCGGTACTTAAACCTAAAATTAACTTTTTTTAATAAAAAAATGATTTTTTTTTAGTTTTTTAAGTTTTTTGATTTTTTGATTTTAGACCCGGCATCAAAATCTGAAATTCATATACATGGAAAAAAAAAATAAAAAAAATTTTTCTTTTTTTTCGCATTTTAGTGCGGTGCTTAAAAACAAAATTTTATTTCAAATGCGACATTTAAATCTAAATTTTTATTGTTGATGCGTTGACAAAACCCAAAAACCAAAAATTAGCGCATGCTCTTTTACTAAAATCTCGTTTTCGGGTTTTGGTGCATGCACTTCGTCGCAAGGTAATACGGTAATAGTTTTGTTAATTACATTGAATTATTAAAAGAGCAAACATTTCAATTTTGATAAATTTTTTCAACAGAATATAATTTCTTAAAAAATTTTTCCTCTTCTAATTGTCCGCTCAAGATTTATAATGTTATTAGTTAACTTACCATAAATTATATAACGTTATTTATCTCTCAGGACTAACACCAACTTCCATCAAAAGTATTTTAATATATTTTCAAATCAGATCTCATTTTTAAATTAAATTAAAGAACATTTATTTTAAAAACTCTTGAACTACGTGACTTATGGATAAATTGAACTAATTCCAAAATGCATCTAGAATGTTCAATTGCTTGAAAAATTTCAAATTTCGCATCTATTATTTATTTTCAAAGATTTAATTTAAAAAAAAAAATTTCGCATTTATTTTTTAAAGGTTCTTGGCATTTTAAATTTAAACTTCCTGATAAATCTAGGAATAAGCAAATACTAAGACCTAATGTATAATAAAAAAAAAAAAATTTATTACTTTATTTAAATCTATAAATCAAAAAAACAAAATACCATCTATAAAACTTTCATAAAATTCCAAAAATAAAAAAATTACTTTCTAAACTAATAAAACAGAATAACAAAAAAAAAATTAGAAAATAAAATAAAAAAATGAACTTTAGTAACGAAACAAAGTATGAAAATTTTTTGACACATATTGAAATAAGTGTCCTCTTAGGCACTTTCACATTAGCTCTCTTTGGTAATTTAATCGTAATCATTCTTTTATATTTAACTAAATTACGCCAATGTGACTCGAGAATGTCACGCTTGTCATTTTATATAGTCCACTTGTCTACATCGGATATAATTGTAGCTTTATTTAGCATACTACCGCAAATATTTTGGCGATATTACAAAATTTTTAATTTTTCTCAAATAGCTTGTAAATTGGTTGTTTTTGGTCAATTATTTTCGGTGTATGGTTCAACGTTGGCTTTAATTTTAATGGCTCATGACAGATTTAAGTCTGTTTATAAAATTGATTCGAATTGGAGTAGAAAAAAAGGTCTTTTGAGTATTATGACTACATGGTCTATTTCTTTTTTCTTAGCTCTACCACAAGTCTTTGTTTTTAAAATACAACCATTGCCTATTGGTAATAAGTTTATAGAGACTTGTTCAGCTAAATGGAATTCTAAAAAACTCGAAGCTTTTTATGTGGCGTTTCATTTAGTATTTCAATTTATGATACCATTAATTCTACTGGTCTATTTTTATTCGAATATTTTTATGGTCTTGTCGAATTTTAGGAAAAACAGTGGCAAGAATACAGAGCGAGATAAAGACGTTTTTAAAATAAGAAAAAGTGATAGTAATTTAAATGAGAATGATAAGAATGAATTCGAAGAGTGTAATAAATGGTATAAAAGTACGTTGAGTAAGTCGAAAAAAGACGCTTTAATTTTGACGTTTGTCATAGTGGCTACGTTTGTAGTATGTGGTTTGCCTTTTTATTCGAGTCTCCTAGTCAGATTGATTTTCGAGGAATTTTATTCAAAATCAAATATAATTATTTTAAGCGGTAAGTGTTTGCTTATAAAAAATCTTTTAATAAATTTTTGACGATTTTTTTTTTAGTTTTGAATTTATTATTTCAATTGAATTCATGTGCCAATCCGATTATCTATTTAATTTTTAATCGAAAAATTTACAAATATTTCAAGTAAGTTTTAGCCTGACTAAAAAAATTTTTGTCGAGGTGTTTTTGTGAGCTTTTTTTAAAGAATTTTTAAAGTATAAGATTAGCTTTTTTAACTTCGACTTAAAGTAATGTTTAATTCAAAAACCAAAATACCGTACTATGAGCCTTGACAAATCTTTATTTAATTTGAAAAAAAAAAAAATTTTTAATTTAATTTTTTTTAATTTGCCGAGCCAAGCAATTAAAAACTGCTTGGATTCACGGTGAATTGCAAATAAAAATTGATTCTCATGAATTTAAAAAAATTCGCAAGAGTCAAAAAGCGAAAAAAAGCTCTTTCTAAAAAAAATATCGAAATTTGAAAGACTGAATAAGAAGGCAAATTAAATTCGTATTTTTAATCCATTTTTCTAGACGAGAGGAATTCAGGAAAATTTTGGTTATTCTAAGTTTTAACGAATCATCGTGAATCAATTTTTATTTGCAATTCACCGTCTTTATCAATATCTAGAAGAACGATTCAGAATTTATTATCTTCAAGTGCTGCTAACTAGCGAAATTTTAAATTTTATAAACGCATCAAAAAAGACTAAGGCTATTTGAAAAACGGTTGTTTAATATTTGGAAAAAAATTTATAGTTTCTTAAAGAATCTAAAATTTTTTTTCATGGTGCATGGAGGTTATAAGAATTTTTGTTGCATGATTGTATTTATCCTAATCAATCGAAAGCTTCGATTATTCTTTTTTTTTATATTCTGACTTTAACTTAAATTTTCTTATAAATTTTTAAAGTTTCTCTTTAAAATCAAATTACATAAATCTTACTTTTGATTACTAAAAGTTAGAATTTAATTTCTAGACAGATCTAGATAAAAGCTTAATATTCTTTTAAAAAAGATATTATACATGATTTTTCTTAAAACTCTGAATCAAGACACTTAATATGTGCTAATAATCTAAATAATAATTTTTTTTTATTAAATTTAGGTCACCAAAGCGAGAACTAACAAATGCAAATAGCCTATTATCTTCAGCGGAGATTGCTTATTAATATTTAAATTGATGTAATATTTAAATTAATAAAAAAAAATTTTTTTTATTTGATTTATAACTTAAAAAAAATTTGTAAAAAAAAAAACTAGAGCATTTTTTTTTAATTTTTTTAAAATGCTAAAAATGATACTTTAACCTTGTCTCAGATAAACTAGAAAAAAAATCACAACTTTTTGATAAAAAAAAAAGCTTTTTTTTTACCCTTGAACGAGAAAGGCTCTAATAAACAATTAAAATTAATTGCTCTCCATAAAACTCATTATTTGACCATTAAGATCATGTTATTAATATTTGCCTTATCTATTTTTAAAAAGCTTAAATGCTTTATTTAAAATCAAAAAATAAATAAAAAATAACTCTTTTTTAAATATTTGTTGATGATGATGACCAAATCAATTTTAATTAATTTAGGAATTTTTTTATTTAAAAAGCTTGTCTTGATTCTTGACTCTTGATGTCTCGAGTTTATTTCTTATCGAGAACAAAACAACAAAAATTTAATCGATTTTGGCTCAGATTGGATTTCAAGTTTTTAAATTTTTGTGCTCAAGATAAATTTGAGCTTAATTAAATTTTATTAATTATTCAAAAAAAAAAACTAGAACTGACCTTTTATCTTAAATTTTTTTTTTTTTGAAATTTTAAAAAAAATTTAAATTAAATATCGTCTTACGGAGATTTTATTTTATTATTTACTATCAGATATAAGAGCATATAAAAGTCTTCACATTGAAACAATAAAATAATTTAACTTGGTCAAGTATCAATCGAAGGGTCTAGCTTATTGAGCGTCGTCAATAAAGATAACATATATCTTTGATTTATAATTTTCAACAAAAAATTTTAGATTTAAATACTCGAATTTCTTCTAGGAAAATCGAAGTATTTTTGTTTTACTTGTATTTGTGAAATTGATATCATCTGAATAGTAGCTTTTCTTTCTTTTATTTTCTTGTTGAATTTCTACTTATCGACTCGGTTTTAATTTTAAGGTGTCTGACCATAGAGAAAAAATAAATATGTTTAAGAGTAATATTGCTCAAACATAGACATAAACCACAGTCATTTCAATTTTTTCAGAGTTTTTTTTTTTTCAAATTTGAAATTTCGTTTTAGAAAATAACTCAGAGGTTCTTTTGTATGGATCTTATTTTCATTTTTAAGTTAATAGGGTTCAATTTTTAAAGCATCTGAGAAGAAGCATATTAATTCAAAAGTTAAAATTAAAAAATAAACTATCATTCTTCTTTTCTGTATCATCGTGTGATGAAAATAATAAGTTATGTAAGAAACAGATTAGTAAAACACAGTTGTGTGTTTAAACTTTGTAAGTTAAACTTGAGTTTTTTTTTGCTCTGAAAAAATTTAACTTACAAAGTTTAAAGAAGTTACTTGAAACTTTAAAAGTCAAGAAAAATGACTGTTGAAACAATTTCTCCACTTATTTAAGGGTCAATTAGTAGCTTTAAGTAGTTTAAAAGAGGCAAATTAATAAAACTTTCAAATATTTATTTATTTTTAAAGGAAAAAAAATTTTCAAGTAGAAATATTTGATATCAAAATTTAAATTTCTTCAGAAACTTAAAGCTTTAAAATTCTAATTCAATTAAATCTTAAGATATCTTAAGATCAAATTCGATTTAGAAAGGATTAGAAACTTTAGTTATAAATTAGCTTTATTAAAGAAGTTCCAAAATTTACCTGGAATTTTGTTTATTAAACAAATTTTATTTTTCAATATTTAATGTGGAATTATTAAAAAATTTTACAAATAATCCTCGACCTTAGAAGGCAAAAGCGAAATATAAAACTGAAAAAAAAATTAAAAATTAAAATCTTATTTTCGGAATTTTAATTTGAAGGCAAAATCTTATTTTCAAAAAAATAAAAAAATTTAGATTGTAACTAAAAAAGTATCCAGCACATTTTGGTTTAAAACCAAACTTTGACCAAAAGCTAAAAACGATTTTTTTTATTATTTTAAGTACTATCCTGGCCATTCATTTGTTCCAAAAATGAATATAATTATGAAGTATTTCTGTTCAAAATACTTCATAATTATTCATTAATGTTCAAGAATATTCAAAAGTATTCACGTGAATACAAATGAAAAGTTGTGAATATTCATAAACATTCATTTTCGGAACATATGAATGACCAGGGTAGTAGTTTTTTTTTTAAATAAATTTTTTAAATTTTTTTTCAGATTTTATCCCTGCACTTGAATTTAAATTCCGAAAATAAGATGAAAATTTTAAATATTTTCAGTTATTCTTCCAATTTACTTTAAAAAAGTAAATTCTTTTTTTACTTTTTAATAGTTAAAGTAAATTATTTATTTACTTAATTTACCGTAAACTCGCATGTTCGACCCCGGGGTTTAAAATCGTAAATTTTGTTTTTAACCCCGTGTTTAACACGGTTTTTGGACATTTTTACAGAATGCTATTAAAGTCGATTCGAAAAATTATTAAAAAAAATTATATTTTTTATATGTTACTTTTTACAGGTTTAGTACCGAAAATGTCCAAGAACCGTGTTAAATGCGGGGTAAAAAACAAAATTTACAATTTTTAACCCCGTGGTTTTTTGGGCGAGTTTACGGTACTACAAAAAAGAAAATTTGGTAAAGTTTAATTTACCATTTACTAGTAAAGTAAATTAAAAGTACTCCCCTAATTCTGTACCACAATAGGGCATCACTTGTTTCTTCTAATTGTCTAGCTAATTTATTTACTTAAAATCTTACTGAATCAACTAACCCGCTATTTCTATTTTTTAAACTAAACTCGATTAAGGCCTTTATCATTTTTGGTTCGTAGTCAAAACAATTAATGAATTAAGCGATTTTCTAGACATTTCGACTGTATCCAAAACGATGCTTTCTTTTTGTCAAACTGCATTTGTTTATCTTTTCACATCTTTAAAACTTTGGTTTATCAATAATTGTTCTAGAAAAAAGATGGTTTTATTAGATACTTAAGGACATCCAATTTGAAAACGTCTTTTTGTGACCAATTTTGTGTGTGATTCAACTATAAACTCTTAATTTATTTTTAAATCGATAACCAAATGACATTCGAGAGTTAAAAAAAATTCAAAAACTAAAAATTTTAATTGCTATTTATAGCTCTTTTGTAATATCAAAAAAAATTTTTTGGACTCTTTAAGGCTCCGTTTTTTTGAAAACTTGCCAAATATTCATGTATATAATAGATTTACTTAATTATTCAATTATAAAGAAATACCGCAATATTTATTTTAAAAAGCATTTATTTATGTAATGTCTATTCTTATTCAATACACCCGGCTATTTTATTGCTTTTGGATTAAAATAAATGAGAATTTATACTTTTGCAATTAAATATTTTGTTTAATGCATTATTATTAATTTAAATCAAAGAAAACAAGAAGAATTTGTTTAAAAATGAAGAAGAATTCATAACGGTAAGGTTTAAATTTTCTCAAACAGAATAAAAATTTTAAAATATACCAAATATAGTTATTTAAAATTTAATTTAAAATAACAGCTTGTTTAATGAATGTTAAAAGAGCATCCTAGATTTAAAGAAAAAACTCGTGTATGTTTATTGCTGTAAATTTTTAAAAAAATTAAAATTTTTATTTTTTGAAATAAAATGCCAATAAATTTTTCACTTTTGTATAAAGACCCTTTAAACCATGTAAGCTCTCTAATTTAACAAAAACTGTTGGTAATTTATTTCAAATAAATAATTAAAGAAGAAGAAAAAAAAAGAAAATCTAGAGCGATATTTTTCAAGAAGGTTCTTTTCGAATGAATTATATATATATTTTTTTTTCTCTGTTGCTCAAACAATTTAATGTTTTGCTGAGGGATATTTTAGAATTTCAACAATATTTGAAAAAAAATTAAAAATTTTAAAATTCTAATCTATGCTTTATACAAGTCTTTTTTTTTAATATTTACAAACAACTGTTATTTCTTCTTCTTCTTTTCAGTCGGCTTAATAGTTTCTCTCTCTTTCTCTCTATGTTTTTTCTTTTGCTTAACCATGTGACTAATCCTTTTATTATTAAATTAAATAAATTGTTTGCTTTTTTTTTCAGAGAGAAAAAAAAAATTTTTCTAAAAAAGTTAGAGCTGTGTTAGAAAAAAAGAATGAAAAAATTAATTGTAAGTTTAATTGTTTTTTCCATGGTAATAAGTTTGTCGTATGGTCAAGATGAATCCTTGTTGAAAAAATTGGTCAAAAAAAGAGATGTTGATTTTACTCAATTAAAAGATTTAGCTGATTTTGATCGAGTTAAAAATTTGATTGGTGAAAATTTTGATAAAATTAAAAATGTCACTGCTGAAAGTGTCGAATGGTTAAAGGTTAAATTAGACAAAGCAAATATTGATCCCAAATCAATTATGGATAAATTTGAAAAAATTATTCCCGATTCTTTGTTAAATGATCGATTAATTGCTAAAGATGAGAATAAAGTTGAGACTTTAAATGAGACTACTAGTTCTAGAAAAAAACGCTCAATTGACAGCGATGTAGACAAAGTTAATTTTAATGAAACTGAATCAAATGCCAAACAAGAAACTGTAATTTCAACCACAGTTGCTGTCTTGAATGAAACTGAAAGTACTACTCAAAAAGTCGCTGAAAGTACTACTGAGGCAACCACAACCGATTCAACTACTAGTGAATTAGCAACTGAGTCATCAACAGAAACCACTCAAGTCACTACAACAGTTGAAACTACAACTGAGTCAACAACTACACCAGTTGTTGAAGTCGTCACCACATCTGAAACAACTACTGAGGCTACTACAACTACAACTACTGAAGTTGTCACTACAGTTGAATTAACAACTGAGTCAACTACTACTCCTCCTGAAGTCGTAACTACTGTTGAAACAACAACTGAATCAACAACAACAACAACTACAACCACTGAATTCACAACTGTTGAAGTTACTTTAACTACTGAGCAATCAACTACAGTTTCAAAAACTGAAGCCTCTACTACAACTCCAGTAGCCACAACTGTCGAAGCAACCACTGAATTACAAACTACAAATGCCACTTTTGGCTCTACCACTGAAGTTTCAGTTAGCGAAAAAGTTGTTGACAGTACAGTTGCCGTCGAGACTTCGACAACATCTGAGAGTACTACTACTGAATCAACCACAACTACTCAAGAAGCAGTCACTACTACCACTGTATCAACCACAACTACTGAAGAAGCAGTAACAACTACCACTGTATCAACCACAACTACTGAAGAAGTAGTAAATACATCAAGTGAATCAAGTACTACAAATGAAGTTTTAGCCTCTACAACTACTACAGAGGAAAGTACCACAACAACTACAGAAGAAAGTACTACGACCGAAAAATCTACTACTGTGACAACTCCTTTAGTTGTTGAAGTAACGACCACTACTGAACTTGCAACTGTTCAAAAGGTAACAGAAGCGTCAACAACAACAACAGAGGCCTCAACAACCACGACTGAAGTATCAACAACAACTGAAGTCTCGTCAACCACGACCGAAGCATCGACAACAACAACAACTGAAGCCTCAACAACCACG
>NTPY01001007.1:77197-91906 GCA_002922825.1 Brachionus calyciflorus
GGAAAGTACCACAACAACTACAGAAGAAAGTACTACGACCGAAAAATCTACCACTGTGACAACTCCTTTAGTTGTTGAAGTAACGACCACTACTGAACTTTCAACTGTTGAAAAGGTAACAGAAGCGTCAACAACAACAACAACAGAGGCCTCGACAACCACGACCGAAGTATCAACAACAACAACTGAAGTCTCGACAACCACAACAGAAGTATCGACAACAACAACAACTGAAGCCTCGACAACTACAACAACCACGACCGAAGATTCGACAACATCAACTGAAGCTACAACAACCACACCAGAAGTATCAACAACGACAACAACAGAAGTAGCTAAAACAACTGAGGCTTTAGTAAATACAACTCAAATGCCAGATTTGAGTGATAGTGTTAAATTTGAAGTAACAAATTACACAGCTATAGATGGCAACCAAAATATGGGTGACTCCAAAAGTTATTCATTACGTTTACACATAAAAGGTTACCAATGGAATGATAAATACAAGAATGTTAATTCGACTGAAGCTCAAGAATTTTTGAGAAGAAAAATAATGCCATTGTTATATAAATATTTGAATGTGACTCAAAATGAATTGAATGAAGTCAAATTGGTTCGATTGTTAAAAGGGAAACAATAAGAGTCAATGTCAATAATTTTTGAAAAAATCCATTTTTATTTTTTAATTTTTAATTTAGGTGTCTTAAAATTCGCAATTTTTTTTTTTATAATTTTAAATGAATTTCAAAATTTTTTTTATTGGTCTCGGAATTGCAATGTTTTTTTTTATAATTTAGTTTTAATTTGAGAATCTTAATTTACTTTTTGTAAATCGTACCTTTACAAATAAAATAAAATATTTGATAAAAAATTATGTTGTCTTTTTTTTTGTGAAAATATTTTCTCTAGTCATCAATTAATATTCAAAATCTAATTGTTTTTACACTCGAAAAAATTTTCTGATTTTTTGTCTCAAGATAAGTTATGGGACTGGTGAATTTTATGACCGTGAAGATTCTCTGTAGATAGAATGACATTATTTGCCTATTATGATTTGACTCGTTAGATGATTTAAATATATTACTTGCAGGCTTAATAAAAGCTTTTGATAGTAAAATTCATATATATACTGCACTGCTATCAATTTAATGTCGTACCGTAGCGTACCTGACCGTAGCCTCCTAGAGTTTATAATGAAATTAGAAAATACAGCTTTTGGAATACACCCTATTGAAAAAAATTGTTTTTCAACTGACCTGCTAAAACTTTTTCCCTTGAAAATTAGTAATTTTTTTTTGGTCAGGTTGGCCAAACGAGAAACAATAGTTTACCAAAACATTTAAATTCATTCTAGTAACAAAAAGTTAGAAAAACTAAAATTACATTTTGACGATATATCAGCTCTCTATAAAACTTTCTATAATTTTTTAGGAAAATTGGATTTTAATTTTTCTAGTCTCAGGAAGTTTTTTTTTTCTAATTTTAAAATTTAAACTGATCATGGTCTAAATTTAATTGGAAATTTTTTCTAGAATCGATCTTTAATTTTTAATTTAGTGTATTCACAAAATGTCCCTCACTTTGATGTATTTTCTTGTTTCAGTATAAACGCAAGTATGGTATGCTACGGCAGGGAACGCTACGGCTACGACATTAAATTGATAGCAGTATTTTAAAGAGAATATACAAACACTCCTCTGCGAAAATTTATTAAATAAATACTAGATACTTCCTAAATATTATTGAAAAAGAAAATAATCGAAATTTTGTAAGGTTGTCAAGATCATAATTTGAACTCGCTTTTTTAGACAAAACCAATACCCTATTTTTGATTATGAGAGTCAACCAAAGTGATTGCAAAAAAAACTGGTACCCCTCTTGACTCCGTACTGGGTTATAACTCTCCTAAGTTAGGGTACCCTGTATCAAGCTCTACAAGAAAAGCATTTTCGACCAATTTTCTTTGCAAATTCGTGTTTAGATAAATTTTGAATATCTTCAACAGTGAAATAATCTTATTATTTAAAATTGTAACGTGTGAAAAAATCTAATTCCCAGTCAAATACATGGATGCAACTGTGCTATCGAAAATCAAAGAAAATGCACAGTTCTGCTAAAGGAAAAAATTTTCTCACGCCAATTAAAATAAAAAAAATACGAAAATTTTTATATTTTTTTCATATAATTTTTTCTTACACGTAGATTTCAAAACAATCAATTAAGGTGAAAAAGAACAAATCTTTTTTTCGCTGTAATTAAAAAAATAACTTATATTTGAAGAAACAAAGAAATAAACAACAAATTTTTTATGAAGCTTGAAAAAAACACAAACTTTTTTTTTGTTAACCCGTGATTTTATTTTTTAAGCCCAAATAATAAGTTAGCATTAATCAATTAATTAAGTTTAAAACTTTTTTCGCTCTTTAAAGAGTTGGGTCTTTTTTCTCTACCCTTATTCTATTCTAAATAAAATTTGGTACTTTATTTTTTGAATAAAAAAAGAAAATTTGAAAATTTGTTGATACAATTTTCTGAAAGTTCTTCTAAAACCAGCTATATACAGAGACGTTATTAAGACGTTTTTGACAATTTACTCCAGTTTTTTTAAAAAGTCTATTCAATTTTCAAAATACGGTGCTGATTAATTTGTAACAAAACGTCATCTGGCGCATATGATGCGAAATGCCGTTATCTGCAATCAAAAGTTATAAAATCTGACGTAAACCATCATATCGCGTCATCATATCTATAAATGATGTTATATGACGTAACGATACAAATTTATTAACACCACTGTAGCTTTAATAAAATGAACTTATTTTGCCAATCTTAATTGATAAAAAGAAAATTCAAAAATTTTGTTGCCTTTTTTAAAATTAGAAAAAAAGAAAGTATAAGAAAGCACATTTCAATCCTTAAAAAATCAAGGATAATAAATACCAATTATAGTTTTAAGTATAAGTTCGAAATCGTCAACTTGAATTTTTCACGAAGAATAAGTGTTTTTTTTAATTTAGGTTATTTAAACACTGAACTTTCAAAAACAGCGACATAATCTTTAACTGGTTGAGTAATTAGCGCGTTACCATTTATATCACAACTTTTAGTATACCTACTGTAAAAAGTTGCGTTGTTCTATAGTTTATGTACTGGAGAAAGCTAAAAATTAAAGTAGATGGAGCATCTAATGATATAATAAAAATTGATTTCTATTTGAATTTTTTAATAAATTTATTTTTTCTTATTTTTTTTATAAACAAAATCGATCCGAAAATCTCTTAAAAGTAAGTTACTTACGTAAAATTGAGTAAATGTTGGTAAAAAATTGTAAAATTAAGTAAATAATTGTAAAAAAATGTAAAATAATTTAAATCATTTGTTTTTTAAAGAATGTTTCAATTTTAACCACTTTTAAAGTATTTATATTTAGAGAGAAAACTATTCAGAGAAACAACGATCTATCTTATTTTTTTTTCTCGAATTTTCAAACGATAGGTAAGCAACGCATAAGAAAACCTATTTATAATGTGTTAGATTATACAGATTGTGTAATAAACTATAAAGAGAGGAAAGATAGATTAAAAACAAATGATTAGAATTATTTTACATTTTTTCACATTTATTTACTTAATTTTACGTAAATTTACGTAAAAAAGGTAATTTCTTTTCGAATTTCTTAAAAGGAATTTTTAAAAATTGAAAAATAATCGTAAATTTTGAATTTTTTTTGGCCCTTTTTTATTTTACGTAAATTTACCTTTTTTTATAAAATAAATTTACGTAAAAAAAGGTAAATTAACGTAAAATACAAAAATCGGAACACTACTGTATAATTTTTACAAAATTGATAAAGTAAAACATGGGTCAAAATTTGCTTTTTAGGATTGTATTTTTTCTTCCAGAAAATAATAAAAATAAAACAAAAAACTTTTTAAATTATTTAAATTTTGCACCAAATATTTTCCTGCAATTTACCATGCCATTGAAAAAAACCCTAAAAATTATTATCCGGTTTTAGATTTTGAAATTTATTAGAAAATTTTTATGTCATTTCCCACAAATAAAATTGGAATACCTTTTTTGAAAATTTTAAATGCGGAAAAAACTTTTTTTTTAAATCACTTAAAATTTCTTGCCAGAAAAGGTTTTATGTAGCTTTTTTTCATTCGTTTTTTTCCTCATATTTTATTAACGGGATATTCTAGTTATTTTTTATTTTAAAAAAAATTAATGTCTTTATGACTTTGAAACGCCAATGCTCCTCAAGGAGTCAAGATAGATGTAAAATTCGTTTTGCGTTGAATTCCTCATATTTAAGTTAACAAGGCTAGGGAACGACTTTTTGGAAAAAATTTTTTTCCAATTTTACTGTGATTTTCATATTTAACCCTTAACGTCAAGAATATAAAAAAAAAGGATTAAAGAAAATTTTTTAAATTTTAATTCAAAAAATTAAAATTTTAACATAATATATCAACAATCATTATCAGATACTTGTATTCATTGGATAGATCTTTTGGGTCTTGTACCATTCGTGGACAATTGTCCATGGACAACGACAAATTTCAGTTTGGTGGACAAAATTTTCGAAGAAAATAAAAGTGTGAAATTACCTGGACAATTTAAAAAATACATGGACAAAAAAAATTTATTTTAATAGAATAATCATAACAATCAAATCAATTCAGTTATTTTTTATATAAAAGTTTACTTCCTTTTTCTCAAATTTTATTTAGACGATGAAATTAGTTCACCCTTTTTTATTTTATGCTTGATATTAGCGGCCTCGGAAAGTTTGTAAACAACTTTACTTTTTTCTTTTTCAAATTCTATTTCAGTTTTTTGTTCTACTGATTTAATACAATTTTGAATTAAATTTTCTTTTTTCAATTTTAAATAAAATCGGATCAAATTGAGCCACTGTAGAACGTGGATCAACTTGATCAATTAACCCTTTCACTACCAATGTGTCCAAATTGCAACACAAGATAAAAACACATGTTTTTACATGTTATTCTGTCATCATTATAAAATAAAAACATGCAATTTGGACACATTGGTAGTGAAAGCTGTTAAAAATTAACTTTTATTCTTTTTCTAATTTTTTTATTGGAAAATTAGTTTTTTCGGCGGACAACTCGAAAAATAGATGGACAATTGTCCACGAATGGTACAAGACCCGATCTTTTAATGAGTTTAATTCTGATGTATAAAATATTTTCTTACATTAATGTGAATACAAAGTTTTAATAACTTTTAGAAATGTATCATATATAATACAACGGTACGTTAAGGGAAATTTTTTGAATATTTTAAGCTTTTTTCTACCAGAAAACCAAGTGAATTTTTAGACTCTAACTCAATTTTGAATTCCATGGAATTCATAGAAAAAAGCAAGGTGATCTATGTCGCAAGGAAAAATATCCGCTTTAATTATACAATTTTAAAAAATTTAGAACCCAAGTTATCTTGCCGTCTTTTTCCCAAATAATATGAAATGGGAAGCTCATAAAAGATATTTTTTATTTAAGGCCAACAAAAGCGGTTACCAAACTTGAAGCCATCTGTTTATGAGGCCAGGTTATGAACCCTAATGTTAACAAATTAGGTTGGCTAATGATTAGAAAAAATCACTTAATCAAGATCAGTACATAGTTTTAAAGCAAAGTTAGACTATTGGTTAGAACGCAAAACAGAAGGTCCTGCAAAACTCATTTAGCCGACCGGCTCACAAAGTTATAAAATTATATAGCAAAGGATTTTTTTTGATTTTAAATTAATTTTTTAATTTTTCCAAAAAAAATTCATTTTTAATCGATTTATTAACCAAACAAATGGAACAATATTTTGGAAGAAAATTTGGAATATTTTTTTTTTCAAAATACCATTTTCAAAGAAAAAAAGAAGAAAAAAATAATATCTATTAATAAATAAATTTTTGTTATAAATTCAAGAAAAAAAAAAGTATTTACAAAAATACTAAAAACAAAATAATAAGTTTATAAAACTCTTTAAATCTCCCACAAGTTAAAATAAACCCGTCCACTTAATGATACTAAATTTAAGCTTATTAATTAGGAACAATATTTGTTATCTTATCATAAAATAACATATAAACATTACTATTTAGTAAATTAGTTTGTTTGACTTTTTTAACATCGCTATCCGATATTTGAAGCCAGTCTTCTTTCGAACCTAAATTTTGCAACAATCTCCTGAAGACAACGAAATGTCCACTTAAAGCATTACCATAATGCACAACGGCTGATCTCAATTCGTAAAAATTTTCTATATTTAAAGCTGGTTTTCGCTCTGGACTCTTTTCTTTATTATTTAAATTAGCTCTACCACCTAAAAGTCCACCAATTCCGACTTGTCTTAATGAAAAAGTATTAGTCGCCGAACCAGAATTACTATCTATTTTAATACTTAATGGAAATTGAACATAATTAGTCTTTTTTATCATTTCGTAATTTGAATCCGACCAGCTATTACGCTGTATTTGTACACATAAACAATCTGGCAACTTGGCAATAGCTTGTCTTTTCACAATTCCCTTTTTATTTTGTGGCAAATTTCCTAATTTTTGACAATTTTCACATTTCATTTCGACCAATAGTTCAGGCTTGAAAAAATTATTTAAACATTCGTAAAGAGTAACAGTTCCATTAAGAAATAATTGATCTCTCAATTGAGGCAATGTTAAGGACAAACTGTAAAACGATTCGAGTTTTAATGGGTATTTATAATTGCAGTCAAGGCACTGAAATTGGCAAGCTAGGTAGCCATGGAAGGGATTTTTAGTCGTTAAACGTGAATTTTCTTTTAAATTTGAGAAATAATTTAGAGACTTGAGCGATTTTTTATTTTCTAATTGCTCCTCGTCTAAAACGTCCATTATTAAATGAAATAATTCATGACAGTCGTGTTCTTCAGACTGTATATGCCAGTTATGCGCATTCAAAGCGCGCTTTATACTCTGTGCTGCATAAAACTCTGATTGATATTCATCTAATTCAGATAAATTATCCAATTGAATTCTATTAATACCTGCTATTACTCCACTTAGCGCATCGTATAAACTTGTCGGACTAGAAGTTAATTTTTCTTTGTTATCCACTAGCCATTGAGTAACACGATTAGACGAGGCTAAAGACTGCAGAATAACATTTATAAAACATTCGTTTTTATAATTAATTAAGCCTCTAGGGTAACCGTTATGCATTGGAGTTTTTCGCTTTTTTTTATTCGAAGAACCCGGTGTGTAGAGTACATAGGTAGCTGCAGCGCCCACAATACCAGCTATATAAGCATATGTAGGAATTTCTTTAAGTAATCTAAGCATTTCTTTATCCTAATAACGATAAAAGAAATTAATTTTTATATTTACTTTAGATTTCAAAATAAAGAGAAAAAAAATATCATGATGAACAAAAATTTATGAAATTTTTGAAGAAAAATTCAATGAGTATTTTCAAAAGTGGAAACTAGAAAGCAAAATTAAGTTTTTCTTTTTTGCTTTCAAGTCGAAGCAAAAATAAAAAAAAGTATGTTGCAATTTAGGTAGAATTTGAGAAAAAAAAAAATTTTGATTTATTTTAAAATGATTATTAAATGTAGTAGCCCATGGGGTTTTAGGTGAAACTTTTTAATTATATTCATTGTAATTGCTTTTAAAAAACCCCGAGGTTAATTTTAAAATGAATTTCCCATTATTTTTAAAATGGTGCATGTTTAAAACCTATACAATAAAAGACTTAAATGAAAAAAAAAGTTTTTAAATTTAAATTAATAAAGATTAAAGACATACTTTTTAAAAAATTTTTTTTATCAACTACAAATAAATTGCTTTGATGTGGATTTATCTTAAATAAATATAAAAAAGTGTCATGCATCTAAGATGCCTAAACAACTTCGCTATCTATAAATTTTTTAAAAAATTGAAAATAAATTTCTTGAAAATATAATTAGTAAAATTACAACCCCAACAAAAAAGCTATTTACAAATTCTTCTACAAATTTAAACAAATATTAGAATGAAAAATTTCTTTTAAAATAAAAAACTTTAGCAAAATTCTAGATTTTAAATCAAAAATAAAATACAAATTTACAAACAAAGTATTGTTATTATTGAATATTGTTTCGTAATATTATCATTTATTTAATGCAACCCAAGCGATAAAAGTTTTTTTATATTTTTTGCTTAATTAGTAAGATAGATAGACCTGAATTAAAAATAGTAAAAATAAAATAATATGAAAACAAGCATTTTAGAGAAAAATTGAATTAGTTTTAAGTTTAAAAATTTTAGCTTTTTTGTTATTTTGTTTATATCTTAATTTAAAAATAAAAAGCTAATTGAGCAACTTTTATTCATCAAGAAAATTTTGGTTACAATAGCTTTAGGCTGAAAACAAAAAAAAATCCTAGCCTAGAAAAGCCGATATTCCCAAGGAGTCAATCATTCTAAACGAGCTAAACGTTCTTCAGTGATCAGACGAGAACCGGTGCATTCAACGTGATATAGCCTTAGGCATTTAATTGCTCTCTTATTCTTCTATTTTGAAAATAAAAAATCTTCAATTTTCGAAAGAGTAAAAAATAGATTTGCCGGAAATTAAGCCCAGGCCGATCGAATAAAAGAAAAATTTTGAAGATTTCCTTTATTGTTTTTTTAAACACTCCGAATAATGCCTACTATTTGAATGTACACCAATTCAAATATTTTAGATAGAAAAAAGCAAAAATTTTATGAACTTGTAAGACGCTTTTATGAGAAAAAAAATTGCCATACATGAGTAAATTAGAGTGTTACTAAAAACAGACCTTCAATTTTTTGAAAAACACGGACCGGTCCCAGCAGGGGTTTAAAAAGGAAAAGTCAACCTTTTCACCTTATAAACAACTTTGCCAAATACCGACCATAAAATTTTACGAGCTTTCACGCAAGACTATTATCTAAGCGGGCGGATACTTCCTTCGCCCTGCATTCTCATCCAAAAAATTTTTAAAAAATAAGGTTTTACGGTTCCGTACCTAACGACTTGAAAAATGCCCGGACTCGTTCCGAATGCTTTTTTTCTTGTAAAAAATTGTCTCTGCTTTTAAGCGAGACCTTGAATCAAACTCAATAAAATGCTACTTCTTTAAAGATAATATTTAAATAAAGAGGGAAGCATCCGATCGCTTAGATAATAGTCTTGTGTGAAAGCTCGTAAAATTTTGAGTTAGAAAATTGGTGGTCGGTATTTGGCAAAGTTGTTTATAAGGTGAATAACGTTGACGTTTCCTTATTTTTTAATATTTATTTTCACTTTTTTTTGGATGCTTGTGAAAATCGAAGAAATAGTCCCGGGACTTTGTTCATGGTCTTACGTGAAAGTTTACAGAAAAAAGTACCTTGACTAAAACATCACTCTTCTAAGAAACACAACCAAAACTAGAATGTTTACTTTGAATAAATCACTCATTAATCAGTATTATTCCGAAATAATTTGAGTACCAAAGGACTTACAAACAAAAATTTAAAATAGAATAAAATTCTTTATTTTAATTCAAAAACTGTTGAAAGTAAATTAAAAATTAAAGTCAATTGAAAATCTTCAAAAATAAAAAAGTAATAATTTAGAAGCACCTTTTCATTTTGCTCTCATTTTCGTCTATTTTACTTTCAGAGTAATTTTTTGTTTTATTGTACAAAAGGATGAGCAAGAAGAGTTCAAAAATTTCGATTAGACTTTAAAGAATATTTATAGATTAAGAAAAATAATTTAGTGTGCTAAAAAAGTTTTTTTGTGTGTGATACAGAAAATTAAGTATGTGGAACAAATATTCCATTTTTTATGTTTTTTTTACGTTTTTAAGTTTTTTTGTCAACCTCTTATGAAGGAAAATTTTTGAGACTAAAATCGAAGTAAAGACATTTCAGAGAAGTTATCCAGTGTTCTAAAGATAATTCTGAACTAATGGCAATTTAATTTCTAAAGTTTTAAAATTAGATTATAAAATAATTAACTGATACATGGCCTGATAATTCTCGTATCTATCAATTATGTGCTATTTTGTATTTATAAATAAACTATTAACTTTATAATTTTTACAATTCGAAACACAAGAATTTGAAGCTTGGTATTAAACACAGTTAACAATTCTCCTCGTCGCCTATGAAGTATCTTAAATAGTTAATGTTGAATAAGTCTTTTGTGCATCTTGAAGAAATCTTTCAGAATTTATATTTAAATGATAACTTATCATTTAAATATAAATTCTGATAATGTAATATGTGATACCTATTTTTGAAAAATAGGTATCACATGTTACATTTTACAAAACTGATTTTTTAAAAATTACAAAATTAGGACAAAATAAAGTTTTTTTTCGATTCAAAATTTCAATTCAATTAAATTTAAATTTATAAAATACGGTAATATTTAGCAAAAAGAAAATTGATAAACATTAACCAACTCGATGAGTTATATTGATTTTAATTTTTCTGCATAATCATTGAAATTTAACAGAGAAAAAAAATTGATTTGCAGAGAACTTTCAATTCAAAAATAATCTTTTTAAACGATTTCACTTCAAATTATTTTTTGATGCAAATTATTTTGACAAATTGCAAGAATATTTCAAAGTTTTAATCTTCAATATTAAATTTTGCATATTTTTAAAATGAATTGAAATCAAACTTTATTTTGCCCAAAATTAGTTATTTAATATTTTTGTACTAAAATTTGTCCTGAAATACAATCGTATACTGATCGGCACATATAAATGTCTTTTCAAAAAACTTGTATACCTTGTCAGCACACATCAATTTACGTTACACCACGCATATATTTTGAACGCACAAATTCTCTTTTTTAAACACAAATATTTCTTTTTAACACACAACTTAAAAACAAATTCTAAAACTACATCGTACTATTTAGTGCGACAGACTTTTTTAATAGAATCAATATTTTATTTTTTAAGAAGACATTTACTCAACATTTTTCGGGTCTGGACAAAAAGCCCTTCTTCGGTAAAATAAAATCGGCAAAGTTTTCCAAATAACCAAATCATTGGTGTCTAGAAATCAATAAAAGATTCGGTAAGGCGATTTTTATTATTATCAAAAAAATAACACTTACCGTAAATATTTGTTTTTTAAAACAGGATTAAAATCCACATTTTCATATTTTGCGCATGCACCTTCTACCATACCTCCCATTTTATAGAATTTTTAATTTTTGACCCATGGAAAAATGATGTTTTTTCAAGAATTGGTACCGCAATAAATATGAAAAAATGGATTTTATGCCGGGTTTAAGTCAAAAATAATTAAAAAAATAAAATTGTTTATTTTCGAATTTTAAAAATTAATGCGGGTCTAAAAATTAAAAAAAAAAAATATTTAAATTGAATAAAAAAATGAATATTAATTTAAAAAATAAAAAAAACGTGATTGATGCAAGTTTTTAAAAATTGAATGAATGAAAAGAGAGAAAAAATTTTTACTCTATGGTTTAAAATAAAAAGACTATAGTTAAAAACAATATAAATAAAAGCTAATAGTAAAAAATAAGAAAAAAAATAAGAAAAGGAAAAAATGGAAAATTTTAATTTTGTTGAAATAGCGTCAAGTAATCAACTAAGCCAAAATCCATCTAGTATAGATTTAAGTAGTAATAGTGAACAATCTGAGCTAAGCAGTGCCCCACGCGTACGCACAAAATATACATTATGTTTTAAGCTAAAAGTTATTCATTTTTATAATCAATGTAAAAATATAAATAAAAGTAGTCGTGAGTTTCAAGTAGACAGGAGATTGATAAGTCGATGGGTTAAAACAGGTGATAAAATTTTAAAAACCAAAAATATGAGAAAGAGGGTGTACGCAAACACTGGCGATGATAAGTCCTTTTTTCCAGCTTTAGAAAATGAATTGTATCAATGGATTGTTGATAAAAGGTTGCTTGGCGCTTGCATAAGTATAAATAAAGCTAAAAGCTTTTGAAATTTTTGGTATGGTGTACTCGAATACTTCTGAATCTATGAATGAATTTAAGGCATCCTCCGGTTGGTTCTTGAATTTCTGTCGAAGAAAAGGTTTGAGTTCTAGAAGAATCACTACAACGACGATTAAAACTTTTTTTAGTGACTGTCAAAAAATAACTTCAAAGGCTGATTTCATTCGAGACACAATTTTGAATATGGACGAACTAGCATCTATCTTGATTTTCCTAGTCATTACACTTATACTATTAAAGGCAGCTAAAGAGTCAAAGCAAATACAACTGGTGGAGAACAAGCTCGTTTGTCTGCTGCTTTTACAGCATCTGCCACTGGAGAAAAATTACCCATTTTGATCATAGTTCCGAGAAAAACTGACCTGCCAGATTTTGTCCCACCTGGAAATGTTATTGTGATATATAGAACATTAGCGACCTTCAATGAAGATATTATTGTCGAATATCTCAGTCGATGTCTAGTTCCATTCTCTTTGAAAAAAAATATAACTTCAATAAAACTGTTTATTGATTCAGCTAAATGCCATCATACAAAAAAAGTAATTGAAAAACTCGAAGAATATAAGATTGAACCAGTTTTTATCCCTCCGAGATTAACAAATATTTTACAGCCAGCGGACGTTTGCTGGTTTGCAAAATTAAAGCATGAATACCATGAGAAGTGGAACCATTGGTTTATGAACTCTGAAAAGTCATATACTCGACATGGTAATCCAAAATCACCTGGCTTTGTGAATTGTATCAATTGGCTCTCCCAAATTTGGCATGATTTCGATCCAATTTTACTTCGCAACAGCTTTGATCACTGTGGAATCACATCTCAGTATAATTTATTTTGGTAGAGAATTATTCTAAAAAATTTCACAGTTTCAGAATAACATTGCAGAAGTAAAATTTGGGTCATATAAACTTTGTATAACGTGTTACAATTCACTCGACTTATTTTTAACGTGCAGAAATAGAGTTATTATTCAACTTTGTGTTTAGTTGTACTGTACTTTGGTACTAAAATTCACATTAACTTTTGAATATGTATTTATATATTATTAATATTTTTAATAATAAAGCAGTTGGACTGCTACATGGGGGTTTTTAAATAAAAAAATACAAAAATTTATTTTTTTTTGAAGTTTTGAATATCTTCACCATTTTAAAAGACTTGACGAGGTCGATAGCTCTCCTTTTAAATCAATATTTTTGATAGGGGAAAAATTAGATTTTATTTTTTTTAAGAACATTTACTAATTATATTTTTTTTCGGAGATTATTTTAAAAAGCAGTTAATAGGAAAAGAATTGAAAAATCAAAGCGGCCTATTGTTTTTGTGAATCTAATGATAAAATATTTTAAATTCATTTCTGGTACCAAAAGCTTTAACAACACAAAGGTCTAAACTTTGTTTTCAGGACAATTTGTATTATCTAACTCTTGAGAAGAAAAAAACATTTAAGAGTAATTAACGTTGTTGACTGTCTCAAATTTAGACTCCTTTGTGAAAAAATCGGATTCAAATTAGCCTTACTGGTTGCCGGTTTAGACAGCTTTGAGTTTACTTGTGATGAGACGGTGTCTAGATTTTGATTTGATTCATGATCGAGTATCTCTAAAATTTCGATATTGAATTCCGTACACAATTTTGAATTATCTTAGTTTAAATTCAAATTGGATTGCGTTATATGAGAATGAGGTTAAGTGGCTATTTAAGGTGAAAGGAAAGAAAATACTAGAGAATAAATCTGACTTAAATGTTCTCTAAGATAATTAGACTAGGGTAGTTAAAAGAGTTGAAATGTGTAGAAATTCGAAATTCATTTTTTCATTTCAAAACAAATTTTCTAATAGATATGTTTTGTTTCATTGGTAGAACTTATGAAAACTTTTTGGATATTTTACCAAAACTAAAACTTCACTTGAAAATTTTTGATTCAATTTAAAAATCTTGAAACGAAAAAAAAAATTTTCGTTTTCTAGAAAAAAACTTCAATTTATGTTGTATCAAGACTTAAAAAACAAAAACTCTAAAAGTTACAAGTCAAATTCTGCATGATAGACCAAAAAATCATCGTTTCTTAACCAATTTGGTATGAAAGAAACAAAATTTTAAGAAATGATAAAAAAAATTTTATAAAGCTTTTTTAAAAAAGTCAAAAAACTTCAAAATTTTATTTTTTAATTAACAACCCTAAGTTAGACGGTTTTTAAATTCAAACGAGAGCTTTCGTATTTTCAGTCATTTTAGTAAAAGGAGTAGGATAACATCGAGGTGGCTAAAAAGAATTACGGATTGCACTAAGCAAATTGTTGTACTTACTTACTCAGAAATCGTAAAAAACGAGCTTGAGTTTCTGAATTTATTTTGTTAATTTTCAAATTTCAAATTTAAGTTTGATTCTGCATTCTTTCTCAATTAGACTTAACATTCAAGAAATGAAATTCGTAAGAATTATTCGATAGGACCGACAATGAACATATAAAAAATTTCTTTTATTTAGCTTCTTATTATTTTTCTTATTTAAATCTACTTTAGTACCTTTACCATCTTTATTACCTAACTTTAGCATCTTAATTAACTTTCATAGGTTTATTACCCTAAATTTTCAACCATACCACGAAATTTTACACCAAGAACAAATATCGACGGCCGTTATTTGGATTGACCGCCGACTTGTTCTTAGCAAAATTTGCCATAGGAAGGGAC